>VCNE01001291.1:0-100758 GCA_009869805.1 Oncopodura yosiiana
TTACGCTATGCATGTGAAATGATATGAAACGAATGAAGAATATTTATTGCATAATTTTGAATTGTAATTGTATAAATGACCCACGCCTTTTGACTCCTAACGCTACTTTTTTGTTTTTTAAGATTTGAGCTGAAAGAATATTTAGTCATAAACCATGCTTATACTTCTGCATAAATTCATATATATAATTAGTAAATATTTATTACGATAGAAGTTATATGATATAACTTAAAAGACTCTTGAAAAATATTTGACTTGACTTGAGTGTAGTTGAATAACTATGAAAAGAATGTGAGTGAGCTACTCAAATCTTTCTCTTGTATGTTCAGTAGCCGGAAACAAAAATATTTTGCCATGTGATTAGTGTAGACAGTTGTGTAACTGATACTTGAAGATTTGGACTTTTATAGACAATTAGAGTCGATTTCCTTGAATTAATACGAAGTGAGGTGATGTGAGAGAGAAATAGGAATTTTGACAATTAGGAAAAGAATAGACTCATTATTAATAATTACTTACAATAATCCTAACTTATGTAATGAAATTGAAACAATTAAACTCATAATTATTATTATTTTTATCTTATACCACAATCTCTTATATTTCATATTCAATTCAAGATTAAAAATTATATTTTTCTAGGACAACTTCTACACACTTGTCATTCAAAAAGATATAAGCTGAAGTACTTAATCGTAATGAATCATATGTAGTAAGCAATAAATGAGCTCTTGACACAAAAAAAACAGAAGTCAAACAATAATTTTGACTAAAAATCCATGCCAAGAGCAATGCAGAAAATCTTTTGTCTCTATGATTTGTTACGCTAGCTAGTTCTAAAATTTTTGGCACGTGAGTTAAGCCTTCAATCACATTTATAAGGTACAAAAGCTTTAGGCTCTCGTCTTGTTAGTGCTAAATGATATTATTATGGTATGACATTAGTAGCTGATCTAGTAAAGTATAATGTATAAAAAAAACTTATGAAACTTGTTTTAAATGTGAGTAATGATGATGTAAAAGGTTGAAGAATTGACGTGTGCAACATGATGCTAGGAAATAGAACGAAGAGCATCTCAAATTTTCATAATTGTTCTGAGCTTCCGTAACTCACTCAATCTTCTCTTTATACCTTTTTGTCTTTGAGAAATGAGATACAGATATAAAACAGCTCTCTATCTTGGCTCTTTTACACACGTCTTATCATCAATTTCATGGATTACAATACCCCTGTGTCTGTCTACAAAAATTCATTTGTGAGTCCAAAAATCTCTGTAGAATAATACACTCGAGTAGTATTGCATTGCAAATGGTGATGATGATTTGATATGGATTATATATATATATATATATTAGGATTAACAAAAGCTTAGGCAAAAGAGACCTAGAAACTTGGGATTTAATTGTTTTTATTATTTTTTAGTCATGCTTTTTTGTAGTAAGGGTCACTCATTCACCATATATACATTATTGCTAAGCTTACATGATAACACTCTTGTATATATATATATATATATATGTCTTAATCATATAATAAATAAGTAGTCCACTTAAGATGCGCTTTGAAAATGTTGATGCTCGATCCTGATTGTTATGATCCTTCACGTAATATGATAATAGTATATAATACATATCTCACATATGTAATAATGCAATTGCCAGTGAGCCAACCGACAACTTGATATATAAAGCCTTCAGATGACCTAGAGAGTTCATTGTGTCTCTTTTTTCTTCTCTCTCTCTCTCTTTAAAATCGTTCTTGTTCATCTTTATGCTCTAACTATCATTTCTTTCTTCTCTGTGTACTAATATATCTTGTGCTGCTTGTCTTCATTCCAGTTTGACCAGTAGTTATATGTATTCTGATGGTGCATTATGTTATTATTGTATATATGTATTATGGCATACACAACAACATTGTTGGGTTTTTAAGTGTTTTGTTATGCTACCAAGTTAGCATCTTTTCATCTCATCACAAAAACTCATAAGTCTTATTATTATTATTGCCAAGAGAAACAAAGTCATTAGTATTAAGCAGTAGCAAAAAGAGTTCTGAGAGAGCCAAGTATTACGCCATGGAAGCATAAAAGAAGCAGAGGAGCATTTATAATTATAATTACACTTAGCATTCAACAATGTTTTAAAAGCAACATACTTGCCAACTGGAGTAGACTCTGTAGTTTATTTGTGAATGAATGATTGTAAATAAAAGGAGCATCACATCAATAATTTAATTTTCAACAAGAGGAGAAGGCCTAACACATGAATATTATATAAAGTACTAATGGTTTTTCATATATTTGCAAGTATTATTTCTATGTATATAGTTTTCATAAATTTCTTCAAGAATCTATAATAAGAATTACTATAGTATAGTTTTTTGAGCCTTGCCCTCTTGTTGTAAGTCATTATAGATGAAAGGAAAGTGAATACTTTTTTGTTTTATTTATGTGAATTTTATTTGTTTACGTCTTGTGGTGTTGGCATTATTGGCATGTGGAATTACTAGTAGGTGCGTGCTAATGACTAGAGCACGATGTTGATCTTAGCTCTTTTTTTTCAAAGCAAAGCGAGCCTCATCAACTCATTTTCACAGTGACCTAATAAAATATACAAACTGACACTGAACTGACTAGACTAGTCTTTACTTATTTGACGATCTCTCTCTCTAATACTTCCTGTGGATGGTAGTAGAAAAATGCTGCTTAGGCTCTAGAAATCATCGTATGTGTATACTTTTAGTTTATTAGAAAAAGTCACTTTTTGAGTTATCTCATAAATTTACCTTTTGTGCTCTCTTACTTTCTTCACGACATTTCAAAATCGCAACATTGTAAACACATAGTTTATGTATTGTATATAATAAGAGTAAGTAAAAGTAAAGTAAGGGTCATAAATAAGAAAATTTTAGTGAGAGGCATTTTTATATTATGTAGGCTAGACGTAGTCTCAGACATTTAGCTATTGCAGGTCAATGTGCTTCTCTTCAAGTCGTCATCTCAATTTCGCTATATAGAAGAAAGCAACATAAAAAAACGACATTTTGCTACACATATTGTCACTTATAAGCATTGCTCATAAACGTAAATGACTAGTAAAGTTACTCACTCATTGCCAAATGCAAACAACAATGTCACATATTTTATATATGGGGACAGGAAAAAAGAGACATTTTATGATGCATTTTGTATTCTTCTACAGTTTGTTTTTTTTGTGCTTCCTATTATATGTATACATACTGAGAGAGTGATATCTTCAATCCTCATTAGTAAACAAGAGAATAGAGTGTATAGATGATACTAACAATGTTAGAAGCAAAGTTAGAATGTTGAATGCAAATATGTAAATATGTGTGTATATATGATTTCACTTTTAAACTTCTCTTTTTGCTAGCCATGCTGCAACAATTACTATTATTTCTATTCATGATGAGAGTAGAGCAGAGTAATTAGAATTTAAATGTCAAGTATGCATAAAATGTAGAGTAAGAGTATAGAGTAGATGAGCCATAATCTCAACTAAAGTTGTTTAATATTTAAAGTTGTTTTTCCTTTTTTTGTCGTCTTCTTTCTCTTGGTAATAATAATTAAGCGACTTACTTACTTTGCTGTTGTTGTTACTAACTCTACTGCTCTAAGGGACAACAATTGAGTTAGTACATTTAATAGCTTAGTTTGGTAGAGGTGATTTACTCATAATGAGCTGCAAGCTATAGGTTAAAATTCAGACTCAGCTTTACATCAACACTGTTTGGACACATGGGAACAATCATTTTCTTCACTTGACACATGACATGACTTAAGGTGGTGAAATTGTGTCTGTATACTTGTGCTAATGAGCTGTTGGTGTTATGTTAGTTGTAGACAATATGATGACCAATATTGTCTAATAAAGTGAGAAAAAAATTGTTTCAGCTTTCGTTTTATACTATGTACTTATTATATTATTGCCATATAGTAAATAAAATGCAAATGTAGAATATGTAGTAATACTAGTACGGACATAATTAAATCGTAATTGTTTTAGAAAAATCATAAACTGAAAATGTTAAAATCACCACAAAGTTGATGATGGTTTTGAAAGCCTTAGCATTTACATAAATTCATTCTACAAATATATGTATTAGTCGCTTATGGGAAACAAATAATAGTAAAATTAAATTAGAGTAATCTATAGTTTAACTATTTTTTCACACGCATTTATTTAGTTCTATTCACACGCACGTTATAAATTATTCTATTCTACGCACGTCATTATAATAGATATACTCAGCAGTTGAACATTGTATATAAATTACATTGGTGTGTGTGCTGAGTTTGTTTCACGCAGTGAGCAACAAACAATAGTAGAAAAGAATTTAATATTATATTTAATATTCTCTTCAATTTGTATTATTTGCACTATTTGCTCTCTTTTGTTTACTCTACTCGATTTCTCTTTGGTCCATTGCCACTACTGTTGTGTATGTTTGATACCTCTCTCTGTATATATAGAGTTGTAGTTTTTTCTAGTGCAATGGCAGAGGTTAATATTAATATATGCATTTAGATATTTTTTTAAATCTGTACGAGACTCATATCATTGTAATACTAAAATTGTAGAAAGGTGAGAAAGTTGATATTTTGTATTATGTTTTGCTAATTGTTTGTGAATCTGCATGAAATAAGTATAATACAGCGTGTAAACGTAAATGTGTATACCGTAAGCAGTAAATAATATAGTTGTGAATTTTTATTCGTTTTCATCTTTTTTTTTCTTCTTTTGGAATTGGATAGAGAGAAGAGGCAAATGTAATTTCTTAAGTTTGTAGAATATTTGAGTCTCTTTTATTCACAAGAGGATTAACTACGGTTTGTCTTTTTGTCAAATGAAGATTCAGAGACGACGTGAAAGAGAGAGAGTAGGAGCTGGCTGAAATTTGTTGAGAAAGAGATATAAAGTCTTAAGAATTTTACACTGTATAGCAGAGAGGATAAAATTATTAAATGTTGGTTGTTGATATTTGTTATTTCAAATGGATTTTACTTACAAAGTTGAAATGTGTTGAGATGTTAAGTATGATGGTAGAGAGAGAGAAGCTCAACGAAATATTAAGTGTTTATATGTAAAGTAAAATCCCTTTTTTAACTTTATTTGGCTTATTATTATATATACTTACTCTTTTTATGCATCTTGATACATTCATTCACTTTAGCATTATTATTATTGTGTATACAATAATAATTCTTATATAGGAGAGGCTTCACCGTTAGTCACTTGCTTCTATTTGATTTGTATATATACTCTTTTATTATTATATTACTCACCTAATGCGAATATTAGCTGCTAAAGTAAAAGAAATTTTTGTTCTGCTCTTCAACTAAGCTTTATTTCGTTTTGGTCCAGAGTCTAGTACTAATCCTCTGTTGTAATTTCTAGCTGTTTCTTGTAACACTTGAGTACACATGTATTCATCACTTCGGAATCTTTATTCTTGTGACGTGACATTTGAATGCTTATCTACTTCTCTAATGACTCCTCTCCTTATGTTTTACATTAGACTTTGATAATTAAATTTATGTATTTATATAATGCTTTTGCATTCTTCAAAAACGTATTCTGTCTCTTTTACTTAGAGTCTTCAAAATTTAGTCTCGACTTGATAATTCTAACAAATTAGAAAAAAAGTTATGCCACTTCTCAACATGTGACATAATAAGTAATTCACCCATCGACACCTTCTTATTCCCATTTAGTACTAGTGTTTATTATATTGTGGTGACATGACACGCGGTGTTTGGCTTATTTTACTGTTATAGACGGTGTTATGAGAGAGAGACACACATAAAAATCTGACAACAATGACAAGTGTTTCAAAATAAAGAGAGCTAACTACCTTAAAACTCGATGGTTAGTTTTAGTCTCATGTGTCCAACTTGTCAAATTCAAAGTCAGCCAAGCCACCACCTGGTTGTTTATTACACTTTTTGAGTTGGCAGTAATATAGTCTTGGCAGTTGCAATAATAATTTTTGTTACGAGTCATGAATCATGCAACAACACACAGCACTTATGATGATATGCACTTCTTTACTTTTGGCACCTTGTGTTGGTGTTAAAAAGATTTCTATAGGACAAAATCTGGAGGGTACAGTACAGATGTTGTTGGTTGCAAAAGTGCATCTGACAACTCTTCTCATTGTCATTGTTAAATTTAAGTTGTTGGCATAAAAATGGATATGAAATTCAACTAAGTAAGATATCCCTGTTGACTTGAGAGAAATGTGGTTCTTTTAGTTGACAGTGAGTGAGACTAAGAAAATCAATAATCTAACTTACTGTTGATATGGGACGCTGAGTTCTATTGACAACTCGGTAATATTTTAGATTTGGTAAAACAATCCAGTTAGTTATTTTTAGTATTGCATTATAAACGTTTTATATTATTGTTCTTATTGTTGTTGTCAGACAATTTCTTTTAGCGTCTTTGTAAAAAAAGATTAAAGGAATTTTACAAAAGTTATAAAATTTTATAACGATAGCATACTTAATTCATATATATGTGTATTGATATTTACTAGTTTTAAATATATATGATTTATTATTTTCTCAACGAGTTGTGAATATTTACTCTTGAAATAAAAACCTTATTATAATCTAAAGAAAAATATTCCTACTTTCATTTCAAAATAGTGACAAGCTTGAGTAAATCTAAAGTGAGTAATGGGCTTCGTCCCTTTTTGACAAAAAAATCTGGGTTTTATGTTCTGTGAAGAAGGTGGAGTGGATTTAATGGAAATCAAAATAATGCATATATGTTTTATCAGCAGCTGACTTCAAATGAAATTAAATTGGATATAGTACATTATATGTAGTGGAATAGTGTGCTTGAATAATACAATATAAAAGTTGTATCTATGGTTTGAAGTAATAACAATAATAAATAATAACTATTGTACGAAACTGATTTGATTGTACTTTACAAAATAGCAGCCGCTCAAACTCCCTTTACCTTTACACATCTACATCTATTATTAATAGATTATTACTTAGCAATTACTTGTAAAGTATCAACATATCAGTAAGAAAAGAAACTTAATGTGTATAAAAGTTTTGTTACAGAGGCACAATTTTCTTTCATCATTTTATTCTTTTTTTATATGAGAGAAGCGAGAGATTTGATTTCATTTAATTTCATGTGTCGATTTGTTGCGTATTGTATACAGCTTTGCGGCTATGATACATACAGTCTTAAAAGTGTCTAGAGCATTTAAAGTTTAGCAGGTTCAGTGATTTTGCAAGTATCTTACTCACTATATATATGAATTTATGTACAACTTATCTTATGACTTTGACGCTTCAGTGGTCGTTTTTGAGCGTGTGGCTTGGTCTGTAGAATAGTGGTGGTGATAATGATAATAAATACTTACAAGTGAACTTTAGGAGGTAGTCAAGTATGAAAATTTTACTAGCTTCAGATTCTTTGTAATGTTACAGATGAAACTAAAAAGTCTTCAAGTGTTGAAAAAAGAGTGTGTACTTGCTGAATTATTTTGAAGCGTTTTTAAGACTTGTGTACCACGCCTACAAATAACACCTTTCCTTTAACTAATTGCTTTTGTAGCTAAAAATATGTAGTTCGTTATTTAAAGAAATCTTGATGAAAGACATATATATATGATATATGGCATATAAAGAATCTCTTTCCTCAACCATTTGCGGTTTTCTATATATATGCATGAATATTAAATATTCAAATTGTTGTGAAGATGATGATGGTGAACTATATTTAAATTAATGATTTTGTTTTCATTTTTTTTTGAAAATCTACAGAGTTACAGTGAGAAAGAACAAGGACGTGTGGTAGTTTACGTGACGAGTATGGGAGTTGTAAGTTCTTTTACAAAAATTATTTATTAAAGTTCCCTAACTCCAGTCGAAAGATACGTGACTCATTGTTGATTTCATCACAAGGTTCGTGACACGTTTCAACGATGTCAAAAGGTGAGACAGATTCTGAGGACGCTGCTCGTGAAATATGATGAAAGAGACTGTTACATGAATCGCTCTGTACAAAATGAGATTAGAGTTCGACTACCAAATAATCACTTGAATCTACCTCAAGTCTTCCTGGAAGGACAACTTCTTGGTGTAAGTTTATTTAGATTTTTTATTTTTGAAAGAAAAGGGCAAAACTATCAACGATGTATATGTAATTGATTTTTTTGTGAAAAGATTTCTTACAAACAAATGAAAATAAGCAAACCAGTTTAAAAAAAATATTCAGAGCACACCAGAATTTTAGGTGAATGTTGCACATTAAGTGCAACACATTATATATTTCAACATGGACACAAGAAGAATGTTGATATGCTTTTCATGAATAGTAGGTTACGTTGCATTTGTTTGTAAACTGCACGTCAAATGTCAATAGCAATAATATAGAAAAATTACATAGATTTTATAGAGATACAGTAAAAAGGTGTGGTAACTGACTCTCTTTTATATATGTCTTATCAAAATCACTTTTTTACAATATATTAGTTTTTTTCATTTTAGAATTTCACATTCATTATGATTGATATGAGTGAACATGTAACATATTGACAGCTTCTGAACGCCTTTGACCTGACATAGCATGACATTTTAATTGTTGTTTGGTGTATTTTCTAGTGGTTTCTTCAACCACAAGTTCTGTTCTAAATTCCACTGCTGCAAAAAAAGAGAATATTTATTGCCAAACGTATTGACGTGACTTTGACTCTTTAAAGATTTATTGAATATATTTTAAATTGATTTTTGTTGTGTGAATTTTTCTTTGATACAGGATGCAGAGTTGATTGAAAAGTTGAATGAGACGGGAGAGTTGAGAGACTTGTTGAGACCTTACAAGGTGAGATTAAGTATTACCTAAAAAGCAATTTAACATTTGAGTTTTTCCTTCCATTTTTTTCTCTCTGTCTTACACAATTGTCATAACTCATAATAAGTTATCATTCAATAGAATTAGATATTGTGGCTGAGTTCAAGATTCTTCAAGAACGCCCATTTTCTTCAATTGATTATATAAAGTCAAATGATATAAGAAAGTGAGGAAAGTCTATTACTTAATAAAAGTTCAAAGTTGCTTGAACATGAGAGCATTGAAAATGTATGGACGACTCGTCGCGTGTGCATTCACATAATTAAATTAGACATATAGTAGAGTTGATTAAGTTCTTTGACACAATTACAGTTTATTGAACGTGTAGTGTATGTATAAAAACAAATGCACCTGATAATCAAACTAGTGTTTTTCACAATCTTTTATGCCACTTTTATTATTATATGTATGTACACCTGCTATATTTAACTGGATGATGATAACAAGTAGAATTTTGTTAGATACTATCCTTATAATAATTTGAATGAATTACGACATATCACCATGTATTTAATTAGAATATTAATTAAAAAAACGAGTGTCTATACACATGCATAACATGCCAAAGATCAACTTGTTTGATTGTGAGCACCTGCAACTGTGTTACGTAACTCACTAAATATGTACATTTTTATACCTTATTAGAACAGGGAAGATCAAGCTGTTATAGGCCATGTCAATAAGCTATTATGAGACCTATTGCGAAAAAAAACTAATTAGGATTTTGTCACCTAACCTAATAATCTACTATATAGCTTTTGCTCTTTTGAATGTAAAGTGACATTCACCAAACACTCTACATTCTTGAGCATTATTGCAAGTGATGTTCCTTATTGCATTCCTCTTCTCTTTGATTGTTGTTCAATGCAGTCATCATACGCATCAGAATGTAGCATAGAAATATAATGTCTATAAATAAAATGAGCATCTGTTGCACATTTGAATAATATTATTGCACACTGTTTTTTCAAATGCCTTCAGTTGCTTCGTTTACCTGCTACTTTGTGAAAAATACACGTGGTATATTGCAAACGTGAGGTTGTAGTCTGTTGTGCCACATTATATCTCGTTTATATATATAATATGTATAGAGAGAGAAGATGAGAGTTTAGAGTAGGCCAAGTCAAACCAAAGCAAAAAGGAGCAAACTGATGAAATTCTCGTCTTGCCTCTGTACTTCTGTATACCATTACGCAGAGATAGATACTAACCATCTTCTTAGCATTCTTCACTTGACCTAGAAAAATGACAGAAGACTCTGTAAGAGAAGTACTGTGAGTGTATTAATCTCTCTGTAGTGTCTAACCTATGTTTACTACTGAAAATATGCAGAGTACTTCCATATAAGAACTATTTATAAATTAGTCAATGTTGATTCTCCACTTGACTTTTTGTTTCTTTCTCACAGTTGTCATAATGTTAGACAGAGTTGGACATTCATGCAAATTGTTGCTCAAATAATAATGATTTGACAGAGTCCAAACAACATAGGGTTCAATTAGTCATTATCATCAAGTGGCATTTGCTACTAAAATGGTGTAATGTGCACAAGGGTGCTGTTAGACTACTTGCACTACTTTCTATTTGTAACTGACTACTATTACTATACACTTTGTCTTTCTCTCAGTTTTTTTCTTATCTTTGATCTCTACATCTCTCTTAATGAGAATAGCCTGTTTCCTTTTTGCAAGTTGAAAATAAGAGACAAAAACATCATGATTGATGACTGATTACTACTGTTGTGTATTGTAGGTTCGTACTACACCGATTGATTGATTGATCTTGAAAAAAGTTGGTTAGATTTTTGCTCTCACAGAGTCTAATTGCAAATATGCTTTCAAATCAAGTTCAAAGAGAGATAGAAAAAAATATTTAATAACTCATATAGTTGATTTGTTCGATTAGATGGAAATGCATTATCAATAGTAGAAGAAGAGCAATGCCACAAAAGGAGTTGCTCTTCATTAGACTAACGATCAGGAGAAATTTCCTAAAAAATTAGTAAAGGACTAGGACAACATGTGTTTTCATGTCGTAGTGTGGCTTTTTGGGTTGTCGTGGTAAATTTGTCACAAATATTTACAGAGTGAATTGAAGTACTTTGTGGTTTTGAAACTAGAGAAAGATACATAGATTAGTATTTTTTTTATATTTTATTGGCATCGAGTAGTGTGGCTTTTTCCTCATATAAACTTTTGTAGGGATTAACATTTCAAAATATTTATTAATAAAACATTTTTTCTTGATTTAAAGATTTTATAAATTGGTAGAGAGAAATGAGTAAAGTATGTAGATATTAAATATCAAAATATGAAAAAAATGCTGGTTAATTAACACTCATAAATTAATTATTACTTGACTCATTTTTACTCGTAGTCTCTCACTCAGTGAGTTTCAAAGGGTGCAAAAACATATGCAATTTTTAGATTGTACTATTATATTGCTCTTATGTTGCGTTGTTGTTGTTGTGTGTGCTATAGACTTTAGTACAGAGCAAAGATGAGATTAGGAAAAGTTTTGCTAATGTTGGTAAACTTTATATTGCTTTATAGTGTACTAAAGCACTATATATACATATATAGCACTACTGCACCACCTTTAGACAAGAAGATATGCATAGAGAGATTTTTAGGTGAAAAAAATGAATTCTTTCGGAATTGTAATTCTTTTAATCTCATATAACTCATATTTATATATACTTTAAGAAGTATTTACTCTTGTTTTGTGGGAGTGTTATACTAATGTAAGATTGCTAGAGCTTATATATTAAACAACAGAGCAGTACGATAGATTTGTACAAGAGAAATTTAGTTAGCGTGGAGAAACACATGTAGAGATTAAATTTGTTTGCAAGATATGTTCTGTGTATTGTATGGAGCTAAGAATTTTTAGTTAGATTTTAGATTCCGAGCACTCAAGGAATGAATGTATACTTCTTAAAACAATGATACTGCACAGACTTTATAATTATTAAATTAATATCCTACTTTGGTTTTGATGCGTTACGCATATTATTAAAGAAAGGTGATTCATGTAAAAAAAATAAATGTTACATGATGCTTTTCAAATTTGAAACACACACGTGGAATAATGTTGAGTTAATACTCAAGTTGAGTTTACATGAAATTTGTTGTAGTGTAGAGAAAAATGAAAATTATAATCTAATGCTTAAATTATTTATTTCTTTTCTATAGAGTTTGTCTGTACTGACGACTTGCGATAGATGTGGAGGATTCAGAATGTTGCCTTGTCCAATTTGCAATGGCTCAAAGAAATCTGTTCATCGAAATCATTTCACGACAGAATTTGTTGCACTGAAATGCATGCATTGTGACCTTTCTGGTTTAGTTCGATGTGATGTATGTAATAATCCGACAGAGTCTTAAATTTTATGAAGCTAAATCTACACATATATGTATATTGATAAAATTGAAATGTTGTTTTAATGGACAAAAATATATTCGATTTTAAACTTTTTAAACTAAAAAGAAATGTACTGATGTAAGCCTTTTCTGTAAAGCTTTTTATAAGTAGTATCTTTTAAATAATTATGTTATATAATCGTTGTGTATATTAGTTTTGAGAACCTATTAGATGAAAACTGACATATACATAAAATATATATTAATTTTAATTGTATTATTCTATATTATTGCGGTTGCATATGAATGTATTTAGCTCAGTTATTTATAATATTAGGCTAAGTCTTGTAAACTAAATATTCCTAACTGTTCAGGATAAGTTAAGTGATGACGTTATTGGAATATCTAATTAAATACACAAATACCGTACTAATTCGAATCATAGCCATGGATAATCTTGCCAAATTATCTAATTATGTTATGCTACATGTTGGAAATCTGCGAGGTTATTCTGGGATATTATTCTGATGTTACGGTAATTAACATACATAGCCATGTAAATATTAGAGAAATATATTATAACCATAAAACTGATTCTGTTTGTTCATAACTTTTTAGCGAGTTTGTGCAGCTTTGTCTCACTATACAACTTGAACGGTAGTTTTAAAAAACCTTCTATATTATATTTATTTTTGTAATACTATATTTCAAATTGTTTCCAAGAGCAAATACCAAACGGTAAAATAAGAAAGTTTGTACATACATATATTATTTCAAACGGAAAATGTCATTAGTCTCACTTTACAATACACACTGTTATATATAGATAGATATAGCTCTGCTTTGTAATTAGCTAAATGTATTTGTCTGTATTTAATGTACATTTGTAATTTCATTTTATTTGAACTCTGAATTTTCGTGTATTGTTGAGCTAAATTGCAAAATATGTATTTGTAGCCAAAATTTTAAGTAGGAGTGTAATTTAAATTGTATTTCAGGTTACGAATAACTATATATTATTGTACTTTCTGTTATATGGCTGCTACAAGTTTTTTGTTTAATGTAACTCCTATTAAATATTTTTGAATAATCGCCCAATTGACAGGTTACATAATATATCGTGGGAAGATTTTGTAAAAAAATTACATGAAAATTACATAAATAAAGGTTTATATCGTCTATCGACTCCTTAACTTGCTCGTCTTGTATATGTCTATATGTGTCATATGACTAACCTCAAAAAAATTATTAAGAGTTGTTTCTCACATGATGATTTTATTGATAGTATCCATATTTGTTTACTTTATTTACAGGATTTCATAATTTATAATTAATTGTCTGTAATTAGTGCACGTAGTGCTTGTTAACTACAATATATATATGACTATTTACTCTACTCTACTACCAGTAGCTACAGTTACTTTTTTAAGTTACAAGTTGTAACTATGTTATAGTTTATATCTTTGACTCGCTCTTCTTGATGAGGTTCCGTATGTGTTAATTTAGTTGATTAGACTCACTACTAAAAGTACATTTATACATATTTTGTTGGCTTTATGATTCCCCCAAGAAATTCACAGTTGTGATTTCCTTTCAAATTTTATACATCTACTCCATAATAAACATTTTTTTGGTATATGTATAACAATTTACATTTTTACAATTCAATTCAAATTCAACAGAATAAGTAGTGTAAAGCAGTGTACTACTATATTGTTGAACATGTAATTGACGATAACTACTATACTACAATTTGGTCCCATTGTTCCTGTCTATGAAGTCATATTTTGTCAATCTCAATAAGATTTGACATAATTGGTCCTTCATTGGTCCTGGATATTTTTTTAAATACACGACTCACTAATATCTACTTTTTAATTTACAACTGTATTATAATACATGCAGAGTTTTATTATATCATATAGTTATAATTAGTAGAGTTTAATTAGGTAGAGGTATTATAGTAAGTAGGTAAGTCTCAGTATAGCACCATTCGAGTTGTTGCTCTACAGGTCACATGTAATTACTATTTTGCACTAAACTCAGAAGAAAAAGTTATTATCGTCATCATCCACGCCACATCAAGTTTCATCCATCCTATACTCTATATATATATGTACCATCATGTAGTTGCAATAAATTATGTAAGAGAGACCACAAGAAAACCAAAGTAATTAAAAAAGCACCTATAGTCCATATAGTCTATATTAGTATGCATCTTATCTAGTGAGAAGTTCCTAGTGAAATTTCATATGACCCATTGCATTGCTCAAGTAAGTAACTTCCATTCTAATTTGATTCATAGCCAATTCCAACTTGTCAATAGAGTCAAGACTCGTTATAGTTTGAGTGAATGGATCATATCGAACTTCATAAGGGCGAGACATGCTTTCAGCAACCCATTTTCTACAACAGTAACAACAAATAATACAAAATTAAATTGGAGCATCATCACCAAAAAAATTACATTTTAGTTACATACTTAAACTTTGCAACCATCTCCACCAAATTTTCTGTTACATAGTACACATCTTGATAATCTTGATCTTGATAGGTAAATAAGAGTGTAATTATAAATTAACAAAATTCATCATTTATAAAATAAGGACGTAATAAATTAACTTTGTTAAACCATTTGCATCAGAAAATAATACAATCATCTTTAATAAAGAATTTTCAAAATACCTTGATACGGTTGCACTGCTGTTGAACTTGGTTCAAAGTCTCGATGCTCTGGCTTATCTGAGAGAGCATGTTCTAATTCTCCATAACTGGACAAGAGTCCAGCTCCATAAGCTTTGACTACACCATCTTCTTTGCATAAACCAAACTCAACAGTAAACCAGTAGAGCTGTGTCAAAACAATTGTTATATAATAAATTTTTTCGGTTATTACATAGTGTTTAGTGGTGGAATTAATAGAGTAGCCTACCGTGGAAAATTTTTCGATTTCCTCATCCGTTGCAGCAAGAGAGGCGAGACCGAGCTCTTGACTGAATTGTGCAAATAACGGGTCAGCTAACATAGGGACATGACCCAGTAGCTCGTGAATGCAGTCACTGAGTAACAAAAGAGAGAAATAAAAAAAATTTAAGATATAACAGTCACAAATTATTACTAAATAGCCAACCAACAACAAGTCTTGTGTGCTCAATTTACGCTAAAGAGCTTTTAAAAAGAGATGGTCAATTTAGTTTTTTAAAAGTTTAGTGCGTGTGTGTGTCTGTTGGTTGGCGAAAATTATAAAGAGAATAAGAATTTGAAGAGGTTCTTAAGTTACGGTTCTGGCGAATGATCTGGTGAAGATCCATGACGCACATATTGAGTACATTGAAATACACGGTAGGCCAAACTTGCCAAAAAATCTCTTGCTGTTAGTAGTCCAGCTGCGGGTCGAAGTCTAAATCCCGTTTTTCCTATTAAATTATTAGTATGTAATGATCTCAAAAATCAAAAGAGACATATATGAAATGTTTTATAATAATAATAAAATATAAAAGTTACGTTGCAAAAAGTCAGATATATCTTGAAGTTGTGGAATATTGTCTTCCGCATAGCCTACTTCTAACTGTAGAAGCTTAAAGACATCTTTATACTGTTTGCAAGCATGAGTTGGTAATAATCGAACCAATTGTTTGAAGACATGGCCCCAAGTTTTTATTTCATCTTGACTGTAACTCACTCGAGGAATAGGTTGTCCGCTGTAATAAATACATTTAAAGATATTATAAAGATAAAGAATAATTAATAAGAAAAATCATACTGTCTGTAATCAAATGCAATATCAGCAATCATTTTCCTTCGTTGTCGATACACTTTATCAGCAAATCCTGGATGATCCATATCCAAATCTGGTTCAAATTTCGTCATCAAATGATTACAAAAATCCAATTCTGAAATATGTCGTGGATACCACGGTTCTTTTTTCACAAAAAAAAACAACATTTAACAAATGAGATGCTTTTTATATGTTGGTTCTCATATTTATACCTTTAATTAACCCTTGAGTAGCAATGACATTCAATTTGACAATAGATTGACTCTGTCTTAATGACTTCATCAAAAATACCAAATTTTCTCTTGACACAAGCATCCGTACCAAAATATCAAATTGACATCCAGGTAATTTTGAAGGTCGACTCTCCACATGTAAAATTGTTGCTTTGCAATTCTATACTCAGAAAAAGAAAGAAAAAACACCAAATATGCCATTACTATAGTTCTTCTTAATTCCTATACAAGATATTTCATCCTTACATCAATGGTTTTAATAATTCTTGCAAAAGCCAACATATTTTCTCTAAGTGAGAAAACAATGGCAGACTCTTCTTCAATTTTGTCAGCATCTTTGACACTACTTGGTATCTCTGATCCAGTTGATGGCAAAGCTTCGCTTGTATAAGGCTTTGCATTCTCTTTTTGCTGCTGCCCTATCAATAAATCTTGTGATGCTACCAATAAAGCTTCATCAACAAGCAACAAGTCATCTTCAGAAATATCCGAGTCATGAGACAATTGACGTATTTCCTCCAACCAAGTTCGCTTGGCTTCTCTATTCACTTGTGTTTCAAATCGAGCATCACCAACAAGAGAACGGCGACGAGATGGATAGCCATTCTATTTTACAATCGTAATTACAAAGTCAATATCAAGGTGTGAGACTAATTTAATCTTGTGGTCTTATGACCAGAGAGAGAGAGACAAAAAAAGTCACGAGACTATATAGTACTACATCTACATTTTGATATTACGCTTTATAACAATATAGTTATATGTAGAACGATAGACAAAATTACTTTTGTCGATCGATTCCATAATTCTAGAACAATCTTTTGGTTGTAGAAGTGGAGCATCAAATTTTCCATATCTACCATATTTTTTCGGTTAGAAGCCAGGAGCTTCTATTTAAAATCTTACTTGAACCCTGCTTATATCGAGACTATGGGCTTTTATCCCGAGAAAATACGGCATATACATTTTGTGATATCTTCAAAATCCTATATCCTCTTCAGTAATCAAAGCTATAGGTATAAAGGTATAAAAGCCATCGTTTGAATTTCTCTTTAGATTTCTTGACTTATTGTATCTTTGAAGAAAAAGGCAAATGGAAAAAAAGACGAAAGGAGTCTGACTTATATATATGAAGTCTTTGAATATACATATATTCTCACGAGTCAAAAAGCTATTCTAGTGACTATGTATATACTTATACTCTCAATTTTCTTTTTGAAGAATGAAAAAGATGTCGAAATTTTCAGAGAATAGACAATTTGAGTAATTACGATACAAATCGAGTTGGAACTGTACTTGACATTTTTTGCCTTTGAGCATATTGTGCAAAAGAGCAGTAAAAAGAAAGCTTACATGATAATAAAAAAAAAAGATTTACATACATGTTGTTTAACAGAGCAATGGAATGTTATATAATACTTGTTTCAATATCTTCTATTTTTAAATACTTCTTTTTTGTAGTTTGCTTGAAGAAATCAAAAACTATCGATAGAAGATTACAGAAAGGAAATTAATTTTTACACACATCCGCAGCTTATATTTTCACATATTGGACTCTTACGAAAGTCTTGTCAACAAAATGAAAAAAACTCGTCAGTGTGGTGCAATGTAAAGCTTACATTGTAAACAAGGTGGAGAAAGAAATTGGGGTACTTTAAGAACAATACATTTAAGATTTGCTTAGAAATATAGAACTACTTCCTGAGGCTCTTTTCTTTATTGACTATCTCTCTCTCTCTCTCTCTCTCTCTCTCAAGACTTTTTGTTTAAACAGCACAACACTAATTTCCGTCCCTAACAGGCTTATAATACTAATTTAGTGAAAAAAATATCATCCAAGAAAGGAAAAATTTCATCTTACCTCAATACTATAGCTTTTCTTGATAGCAAATCTTTCTCGATTTTTTCTCGTAGCTGCTGTCAACATGGTTCTTTCGTTGTTCTCAATGGCAGCAGAAGCAGCAGCTCTTGCTTTGACAATGAGTTGTGGAGCCAACCCTTGTTGTGGCTTTGTTGAAAATGACGTGGTGGTAGCGTTATGAAGTGCCAACGAATTCAAAAGATCTGGTGGGTTGAGAAATGATGGTTTGGGATTGTAGCAGTAGTTAATTAATCCAAATTTGAACTCCAGCTCTAACTCTATTATTATTTCCAAAGAATTTCACACTAATGTATAACTTTTGAAGGACTACAACAAAAAAAACTTATATTGAGAATTTCATTATTATTTTCAATTATATAAAATGAAGAAAAGAACGACAAGAGAGAAAGTTGTTAACTAGAGGATTGAGTAGAGATGACTGAAGTTGAGAAAATTTTCCTCTTGCTCTACTTTCTCTCTGTTACAATTTTCTAAGTCACAGTCTCAAAATCGTTTCTTCTTCTTTTTGCAACTGGATCCTTTTTTACTCTCTCCTCATTGTGCGCACTTGAAAGTCACACAGTAAACTTGAGAGCTCAACTCTGTAGTATATAATGTTCCCTCATATGAGCAAAATCTACAGATCTTCTTATTACATCTTATTTTATGCTCTCATGATGATAAAAGTATGTACGTCATTTTCTAAAAACAAAAAAAGAGTAGCTGGCCTTTCTTTCTAGAAATTCTTAATGTACCCCACCATATGGATAAACAATCAACATCAATGAAATGCAAAATGAACTTATACTAATATCTAGTCTCCCTGTTTGTTTATATCACTTAACTCACTTTCTAATGTGGAATGTATGTAAACATAAACATCTTATAAAAGTCTTTTCTACATTAAAGCTCTGGAGAAAGCAGAGATTATAGAAGACTTTCTTGTTGAATGTTGATGCAAGCTATATAGTAAGGCTATTTGGCTAACTGGAAAATGCTTTCTTTCACTTTGATATACGCCCACTTACATATATTATTATAACTCTCAACTTTCTAATGCTGGCACCCTCATTCTCATTCTCAACACGAGGATCCAGAGAAAAAAAAGACATGAAAGTGGTTTTAGCTATAAGAGGTCAACTTCAACTCGTCGTTCATCACTCATTTTATTATGTATAACCTGGACATCGATTCTATATATGTAACTCACCAGTTGCTTGCTTTTTTTGTCGTCGACCCCTTTTCACTTTTACTTTTGCAGAAGAAAAAACGGAAAGAAAATAAAAAAACTACTTACGAAATACAGTATAAGAAAAAAAACAGAGATCTGTTTGGATTATAATCATCAATCAATCTAGTTGGGTTTGTCTTATTGTCAAAATTATTTTTATTTAGTATAACAACTGAGAGTTAGTGAGAATTTTCAAGGACTCAATTTATTTGAACGAAGAAGAAGTTGCGTATCAAATTATTATTATTATTATTCATCTCCACTTTTACGTTATTACACTACTCTCTATCGCCCTCGCCTACTCAAGTCTCAAAAGAGTAAAAAGTCTTTATAGTTTACAGGAGCACTAACATGAAAAAGACATTCTCAAATTGAGAGTCTCTACTTTCACTTGTTGCACTTTGCCTTTAGAAGTTATATATATACTATAGTCACTTTTCACTTTCCTTCAATCACTTTGAGAAGCGAGACTGTATTACAACCACTTTACTCTACACTCAATTGAGTTTAGTTCCTTCCGTGGAAATTTTCATGTAGAATTTATATTTCCAATTGAAATAGCTATATATATATATATACGTAAAGTACTCTATATAAATCTAGTTATAACTAATTTTACTTGATTCTCTAGCTCTTCCTTTTTCAGCATCACCATGCATACTGATTTTATACTGTATAATAATACATTTATACCTTTTTAGAATATGTGTCACGTAGATTGCAAATATACATATCTTATCTATAACAATGTATTACTGTATTAAATTTTTGCAGGTCAATTTTATATTTTTTTATTCTCGTTGTGTCAGTCAATCAATATCAAAAGGTAACGTCAATCTCATATTATTATTTATGACTCTATTTTTTCCATGCTAGACGTGTTATGCTAAATTCATTAGGAAATTGATGTTAATGAGAGACTGTCTATGAACTACAAAGAGAAAATAACTTTCCACCGCTTCACTTTCATCTCTAAAAAGGCTTTAGTCAACAATGGAAAATGAAAAGCTAAGCATTTATATATATATTCCATATAAAATCTCTCTCTATATATATGTGTGTATAATGTGAAGAATAAAAGAACTAGTGAAGCAGCATTTAAGCTGCTCTTAACGATTTCCGTTTCTTCGACTCTAAAAGCATCGTAATGACTTTGACTCTTCCTGTGCTCCTTTTTCATCGCATTTCAGCAGGATTTTCATACATATTGCATTCTTACATACCACACCAAATCTAGTCAATGAAATACATTATTTCTGATGAAAATGGTGATGTAATGGTCCATTTCTCTAAAGATTTCTTTCTATATACTCAAAATCACTGCAGCAGAGAGAAAGATCTTTTCAATTGTCTAAAGATCACATCAAAAATAAAATGTCTTAGTTCTCAAATAAAAAAATTGTACATGTCATTCTTGATTTATTATTTTTTTCCTTCGTCTTCATATTCAGCATGAGGTACAAACATTGTTTTTATAGCTGTCATATAATCGGTTTCCTATATTCCTACAACATAGTTGTAAATATGTTAAATTGTCATTGCCAACAAATTGTTGTTAGTAACAATAAACAATAAATGGAATTCGTATTTTAACAATATTTCTCTACAACATTACATTTGCTACATACTTGTTGTGGCGATTAAGTACTTCTGGTACTACCACTACTGCCACTAATTATAAACAATAACATTAAGTTGTATTTTTTTCATAGTAGTAAATTATGTACAAATTATTAATAATAATACAATAATATTGCATCTAGATTTCAAGATTAAATACTATATGTATGTAATAGTAAATTGTACGCGCTTGTTAAACAGTACAATATAATATTTTAAGCTAATGGCACTCTCTATATAATAGTTTTAAAAATTGTGAAAACAATAAGTGACCCAACATCATCATAATAATAAATAAATACTACATTATATATGTATTTCATTATTCAATGTTTACATCATTTGTCTCCTACTCTCTCGTCTTTTTTCTTTCATAATGTACAATAATACTACATTACTTTTAGGCTATTTAGCACTCAATATTTCTACTACTGGGAAACATTTTTATAGGCTTTTGGGATTCTTATTACATACATAGGATGATTTTATTTTAGCTCTATTGTGAACATCCTGGAAATTTTTTTCAACATTCAAAGCGTAATAATGTGTCGTGTATTTTATAAAGTAGCAAAGGTAACAATATATATTTATTTTATACCTTATTCTTCACTTTAGTACGATAATTGTAATAATAATTGTCTTTAAATCAACAACATTTATTGAATAATAAGAGATATACATATATATACTAATGAGTGAGAATAATGAATAGAGGATGAGGTTTTAGTCTTTATTACTACTCTTCATTTTTCTAATACAAAGGTGAGCACTTTATAATTATATTCCAGTATATTTTGAGCTGCTGTTAAAACAGGAGTTTTTATACCATTTTCATATATCTGACAAGGCAAGGCACATTGAACTCACTCATTTTTATAATCAGTTATTTTTTCACCATTATCATCTTTCATTTTTTTATACTATTCTATTCAATTAGTTTGAATTTTAATTTCTTTTTGCTTCTAGTCATCAGAATCTACAAATTCTTTTCCAAACTTTTCATCTTTGATTATTGACTCATCTAATAGCACTGGATCAATAACAATATTCTTATCTTTTAGTAAATTTAAATATTGCTCCACATTCAATAATTTTTGTAATTCTCTATCAAAACATCGTCTTTTAGGTTCGATCAAAGCTATATAACCTAATTTTAAATTTTTGATAAGATTAGGTTCTTGAATTAATAATTCATTCACCTCAAGTAATTTTGAGATTATACTGGATCTAATTTTAAATATTCTTTCTTTCACAACTTCTGATGATTCTGGACTACTACTATTACTATTGTTACAATGTACAGTACATATAATTGATGTTTCAACCAAATTTTGAGCTCCATGTTTTCTTTTTCCACTCACTTTTTTCTCTGTTGAAGTAGTATTCTTAGAACCAAAATCAATTGATGCGACATTCAGATTTTCAAGTATAATTGGATGTGATGGAGCAAGTGTGATGAGAACAATGTGATTAGAATGAACCATAAAACGATAATCTCCATCTGTTTCATTACATAGGAAACGACTGGAGCAAAAGGAACGTTGAATAGAGGTGGAAGCAATGTCATCTTCAAGTTGTTTCATGTCTAATGAAAACTCTTTCTGAATAAATGAGAGTAAAGAACTCGTCATAACGCTACTGGAGGAACTCATTTTAATTTTTGTGTTGTTTCTTTCTGCGTAAATGAGAAAAGACATTAGTCATGGTGCATAAGAATATATAATAAAAATTCTACATCATCTCACAAAAGTGTTAATTACATACCTCTCTCTATTCGTAATTTATTCTAGTGTTGATTACAAAGCTTTAGTTCTATTAGCTTCTCGTAGCTCTCGTTGTTTAGCTTGTGATTTTTCGTAATTTGCCCTCCGTTTATTTTCACGCTGTAAGTAATATAAAAAAGAAAGAATATACAGGTCAACATAAATTTTGCCATGAATCTGTAAACATTAGTAAACAGTAAACACATTAGTGTGACTGTTACATAAAGTAAATGAAGTAACGTGAATAGACTATACAGTGTTTATGTTAATGAGTTTTTTCTTCTAGAGTGTATCATTAAAGTATTGTCATAATGTTTAATCCAATGTCACTTCAGTCGTTTGTAAATACTTTGAAAGTACGTTCTACATACCTCTCTCCTTAAGCATTTTTCCATAAGGTTGTTAATCTCATTACACTTGCCGAAAAATTTGCCAACTTTGTGCTATGTAAGAATAATAAAACAAGTAATTAGATATTTTTACGTATTTTTGACAGAGGACGAAAAGCATATTACATATGTTTACAACTTACTTCTTCGTGACACTTATGAAAAGCAGCAATAAGTTGATTGCACTCCTCCGTATGGAGATGACGTGAGAGGTCAGAATGCATATGAGTATAAGAGAAAGATTTTGACGCTTTTTAGTAACAGTAGAAGGTTGTGTAAAGATTAAGTATAATAATAGTGATGATTATTCGTTGATTGTGATGATTGATTTGTTAATCGCAGATGCTTAGGTTATATATAACTTTGGTTATTTGTAGTAGTAAAATACTATAAATTATTAGAAGCTTAAGTAAAAAATCCTTCCCGTTGTTGAATAGTTGGCAGGTCTACTGGACTTGGAGGTGAAGGATCACGATAACTGTTTTAATAAAAAAAAAGAAAAAAAATGCATTAGTTATTAATTTCATGGAATCTGATTATTAGAATTATTTTTTTTTTTTAAACAAAGATTACCAATTAGATGAAGAGTAACGAAATGGTGGAGCAGGAGATGAAAGTGCTCTGACAGCCACAAGTCTACTCTTTTCTGTAACTTCTCTTGCTAAATTATGTTGCAAATGAAGTAACTCTTCTCTATCAGATGAAGATCTTCCCGAAGAATTTGATGAGTATGATGAGTGATAAGAATGAGATGGATGGAGATGATGACCACGAAGATGTGGATTATTAGTAGAATTGCTACTAGTGTAAGATGACAATTGGTGATGTGAAGATGAAGACAATGGCAGAAGGTGTTGTTGTGATGAAGTTCTAGGACTATAATAATTTTTTGGAATTTGTTGACCACCAACAACACGAGTATTAGTGTGTGTTACTCCCGCTCCACCAACTTTTCCTCTCTCAATTCTTTCTCTATCTTGTTGTCCTCTTGGAGCAAGGTACACTGAAGACGATGGTGGATGATAGTAATAGTTACTAGTATTGGCACTCGTTGATGAAGGTCTGAAAAATTGAGAACAACTTATTTCTTAGATCAATTTTTCTGAAAACACCGGATCAACATTAGAAATTGAATTCTTATGACAAGAAGCGTTTTCAATGTATACGCAGCATTTAGGTTTAGTATAAAAAATTCATAATCATAATCATGAAATGCCTAAAATTAAATACAAACTTGATAAATAAAAAAATTAAACTTACTGTGGCGATGATGGTGGTAAACTTACTCCAGCAAGCGACCAGTCACAATATGAGCTATTAGCGGCAGTAGCAGGTCTCCGAGTAGAATTTGGCACAGGTTTTTTAACTGAGACAGCTCTTCGAACAGGACTACAAGGAACACTGGCACTTTGTTGAGTAATACCTTTGTCACCAGCTCCGTTAACAAGTCTTGAGCCGTCTTGTTGTTGTCTTTTAAAAATATTTGAAATAGGAGTTGTAGTAGTGGCAGCAGCACTGATAGTATTAGTAGCACCGTTGGATGAACCCAATGAAAATCTCACTTGGTGTTGATGACTCTGTGAATGACTTCGAAGTCCACCTTGTCTTGCTTTTAAAGCTGCTGCAGCCGCAGTAGCTGATGGTGATGGTAAAACATTAGGAGAATTGGCAGTAGTATTATTTGAAGGAAGTACAGGAAGTCGTCCACCATTAGATTTACTTAAAAGTCTACAAATGGCTTCAGCTTTTTGACATCTCTTCTCTTCTTCTTCTGGTTCAAGAGCTGGCTCTTGTTCTGGTATATATCGCTCAGGTATCAAGATTTTATTTGGAGTTCCTACATCGGGCAAAATATAATTATAAATAGTTCATTTAGTAATATATATATATAGAGAGAGACTTGATTACTTACCTAATACTCGATCTATGAGTCCTTCATCAAAATCAAAATCATGAGTGAGTGGAGCAGATTTGACGACTTGAATTGGACGTAGGTGACTTCTAAAGTAATTATTAGTTGGTGGTGATGATGATGAGCGATGAGTTGAAGTACCAGTTAGCTCAAGGTCAAAATCGAAAGGGTCCATAGTAATGAAATATCAACTATCATCACGCAAGCTTCGTTTTGTAGGATATATCATAGACCTATGACCCAGAAAAATCTTCTACTTCCTTCTTCTTCTTTTTTCTTCAAAACCCAAAAGAGAGAAGAAGAGCCTGTACAGAGATAAGACAAGGACAAGTGCGTTTGGATTAAAAAGAAAAGAAAAACAGAGCATAAAAGTATATATTAGAGAGGAGTGGAGCAAACATGTTATATGGATTAACTTTTAGTAGTTGATTTCATATAGAGTTTTGAATTAAAGTTAATCCTAATGCATATGATACAAAGTGATTTTTCCTCTTCCTTCATATACTTTATATGACTATTAAGTGCAATGACATAAATCAAGTATTCAATTGCTCTCTCTCTCTCTCGACTTCTAGGAAGATTAGACGTTCAATTATTCACTACTACTACTAGTACATACTACTAAACACACATCAAAATAAAGATGTGCATAGAAAAAAGAAAAAAATCTTCTAATCAAATCAAAGTGAGAAGTGGCATCACATTTGGCATAGAGTAGAAAAAAACATATATAGAGAATACATAAGTAGTTAGCAGTAAATACAGTAACCACAACCAGTTTATAAGGATTTGATGACTTTAGACAGACTTGACTTTTGAGAAACTGTTGGTGTTTAGTCGTCGTTCACTTCTTTAATATTTGCATTCCATTTCAGGTTACTACTTTACTCTCTGTACAATTAGTTTGCAAAAGATTTGCTGATTCGTTACTTTTGCTACTGCATAT
The DNA here is from genome assembly GCA_009869805.1 of Oncopodura yosiiana. Classification (NCBI taxonomy): domain Eukaryota; kingdom Metazoa; phylum Arthropoda; class Collembola; order Entomobryomorpha; family Oncopoduridae; genus Oncopodura; species Oncopodura yosiiana. The sequence goes on from VCNE01001291.1 coordinate 25,997, forward strand.
TATACTGTTAGCTAACTAGCTCTGGAATATGATGAGAGAGTTAGTATATATACATACATAGGTATTATAGGTAATAGGCAATGTGTGAACAAAAAGCTTAGTGGTCAAGCAAGATTTTATAGTGCTTTTGCTCTGCTCATTTCACAACTTGAGAGTACTGTCGGTGACTCTTTTAAATAAAGAACTATACTGACCCTATATGAATCTTTTAATCATGTTGTGAATTTGAGTTAGGTGTTGATATGTATAAGAAGTGATAAATGTCACCAAAGGTTTCATCATTATCGGACAAAATATATGATTATAAATCTATTGATACAGATCTCATATAAACATACATCACACAAAACTATACACAACCAACATACAGAAAGCGAGAGAGAGAGAGACATAATCTCGCATAAAAGTTTCTTTTCCGGTTTCGCACTCAACAACAAATCTCATAATTTCAACTAATTAACAATCAACCTTGGGTTTTAAAATGCTCTTTCATATAATATATGTGAATACCTAAAGCAGAGAAATGTATCTCTGAAATTGTGAGAACGGAAAGAATAACTAAATAACTCTCTGAAAGTATGTAGAAATGAAGAGCAATGAGTAAATAGTTTGCTAACTATAAAATAAAAAATGATATGTACATATTTTCATTAGTTTTTAAGTTCTTTTCCCTTGCGTGTTATTATGTTTGTGTGTGTTCTGTTTTATCTTCTTTATATCAGAAATATGTGTACTAAATATGTCATGACTAAGCTTACTAACTCTAACTTTGTGAATTAGCTTCTCACACTTAATCTCTATAAATTACTACATCCTCCCAAGACAAACTCTCACTTGCGTCAATTTGATAGCAAAAATTTTGACCCATTTATTGCTATATATATTTCTTTGAATATCATTTCATTAAAATTTATTACTACTGTGCTGTGAATCAGATTTTCAAGTTTGTTGCCCTTGACTCTTCATATAAAATTGAGAGACCACACACCTTGTCAAATATAAAAATTGTTGATCCGTTAGTAAAAATTCGTTTCATAATAATAAAATGATATACCGACTAGAAACATTGGAAGTAATTTGTATATGGAGAGATAAAATAGCTATTAATAAATGAGCTGATGCCGCAGGTATAGAGTAGAAGAAAAAAGTAATAAAAATGAGAAAAAAATCAAAGCCTTTGTATAATAGATAATTTATCTCATTTGATATGGTTTATGGCTTTAACTACTACACACATATTACAACAGTAATAACACACATATTACTTATGGATGGACAAAATATATGCATCATTGTTGATGTTTTCCCATGAATGACATGACAGTGAATTAATAGCCAATTACACTTTTAGAATTTCGTCATGGTCTGTGACTCTTTCACTTCTTTTACTAAAACCGCACACACAATTAGTAATATAATCATAATGTCCTCGTGTATTTTTATAGATTATTATAGCTCATGAAACATTAATTTAGAAAAAAAGTTCTATAGAATATATACAGAAATTGAATTCATTCTCTTACCTTGACTTTTATCAAAGTTTTATCTCAAGTTCAAATTTGACAGTTGAGTGGTCACTGACCCTGCTGTTGTTAGTTGTTATAATATTCTTCTAACAATTTTAAACTTGGCAGTTGACACGTCAAATTAACATTATGACATGTATGACACTTTATATATATCACTCACTCAATGGTTGAAGACTCGAATTCTTGTTGACGATTTTTTTCCACAAATTTAATTACCCATTTACTCGTGTCATTCTATAGTATATGTGAACTGCAGCAAAAGAAAAATTTGTCTTGTAGCTTGTTGAAACTCTTGTGCTGGAAATGAGCCAGAATTTATACTTTCTCTAGAAAAAATCTTCTCTACTCTCCAACAACTTCTTTTTTTGACTGGAGAAGAAGAATGCTAAGTTGGAATTACAATTGACAAAAACAAGAGCAAATTCCAAGATCCATCCAATGAATGTAGCAAATGTAGTTTTTGTCTCAATTAGCTCAGACAGCCAACAACAAGAAAAAACTTTCAATTTAACGTCACGTCAGTCTTGTTGACTCTATTTAAAAGTTTTAAACTCTTTAAACCTTACAGTCTTGTTTGGTTGTGCACAGTTGTATGCTTAAATTGCAAAATAACTTTTCCAATTTCTTCAATTCTTGTCTACTTTTGTCTTCAATCAAAAGAAAAGTTTTTATATATGAAGTGATGATGAATTGTGCACACGTCTCGTGTGCTCTCTTTCTCAACTCACAAAACGATTAAAAAGAATGACAACAATACTGAACTGAACTCTCCAACGGTGATGTAAGAAGTACACAATTGAAAAGCTTTTTAAAACACTCTGTTGTTGACTTGACATAAACACTAAAGAGAATTTAGATTGTATAATATGATGTCGACAACGGGCTTGAACAAGAGGTACTAAGTTAATAGGAGAGACGAACTAGTTAGTTAAATACCTTAAAGTTTATACAGTATACTATAAACTCTTGCACACAACCGAGAGTCAACAACAAGAAGCAAGAGAGACTTAAGAAAATCACAGAGAGAAAAGAACTGTCTTGAGTCATTTTTTACAGATTTGCCCTAGGCTTATACAACCTAAGAAGTTGAACTCAAAGTCTTTATCAAAGTTCTAATTAAAGGTAATTCAGTACTAATGTAACTATTTTAAGCAGTCATAATTTCAACTATGGACTCATAGAATTTTTCCATTTCTACTCATCATTAGTAATATTATTAGTTCATTACAATTGACAATTTTAAGAGTATTAAATTATGAAAAACCCCCACTTTGAAATACTGAGGAGTGAGAGAGAGGCCAACTCAGGTAAGATTTTTAGTAGGAGCTGCACCAACATTCTTTTCTCAAGTTTTTCAATATAGCTTTAAGAATGAGACAAAATGCAAAAGAACAAGGTGAGATATAGGGGTAAAAGATTATGATAAAACGTGTATTTTAGTTATATGTGTGATCAAGCTTGACTTTGTATAGATATATATGTGAGTAGTAAAGAAAGATGAGGATTTTTAAACTTTGAAGAAAAGGGTTAAGTTACTAGCATTGCTTATGTATTTCATTTTTGTTCGTTAGAAAGGGAGAGCTTTTGAGTTTTGAAACAAACAACACAAACTCCGTATATTACCCGCTTTTGGAAGTTTCCAATCATGTCGGTTAGAAGGAACTAACACTAGGGGTCAACTCTACTACAATTTTTACCGAAACGGGTAGAAGGTAGAAAAGTAGAGAGGCTAACATTTAGCCTAGCCTAAGGTATATATGAGAAAATGGATGCTGAGAGGACTAAAAGAGACTGTGATACAGTTTCATAAATCTTTAATATCTTTACTTTTGAAACGAGTAGTGTATTAAATAATTTTGATTGCATTTGACGACTCATCCTCTTATAGTTTTCTTTTGAAGCTAGAGCATTACACCGTGTAACATCATCATTTTGAGTCTCAATTTATCATCTTGCATGAGATGACTCTTCCTGGAACTCTTTCATAATATACAATATCATATGAAAAAAGTAAAAGACTTTGGGTTACCAACATGTAAAGACTTTATTTTGAGTAAATTTAATTTTTTGAAATCTTAGAAAAACTTTTCTTCTTTGCAACAGAAGCAAAACTGAGAAATCCAAAGGACTAAAAGGTCATTTTTCTTGAGGTAACATAATTGAATGATATTCTGTATAGGCAAAGAAATCATAAAAGTTATACATTTTTTGCAATTGAAACCCTTTAAAAATCTTCATATTGTTACTTACAAAAGTCAACAAGTTGAAAGGAAAAAAATCTATAAAAAATACTTTTTCCAATTAATTGGCCTTGTGAAAAAAAGCATTCTTTGCATGACACATAAACTATGTATATTAGAGTAGAGAAAAAGGAGAGTGACATTATCTCTCCTACTCATCTTCTCTAATTTGCTCCGAGAGTTTCTCTGTTTCCAAATTATTTCCGTTCTATTCGTCTCTAGTCTCATTAGTTCTTTTCCTTACCACTTGATAGAAGAAAAGAGTATTGGACTTTTTGTTTTGATTCTACATTTATATATAAGTATATATACCAAGTTTCTTGAGTGAGTTTTGTCTTTCTTTTTTCCCTATTTATGAAATGTGCTAATTACCTCAGCGCTAATGGAAATGTACGGAAAAAGTTTTCCAGATGTTTAATGTCATCTTCTTTTTGTCTCTCAAAAGAAAATTAGACTTATGCTCTACATACAAGTACTAAACTAATATAGCCTTTTTCATAATTTTGATTGAATATGCAAAATCTTTTCTTCTTGTTTTTAATTACCTGTCTTGTGATGTGTTTATAACTTGTCCACCATTATTAGGTACAAGAGACCAACTTTTGCAAATTAGTTTTCCTCTAGACTACCTTATCTCTTACCTATATGTGAGTCTAAATCAGAAAATAATAAGTACACACCAAAATCTATTTGCTTTGAGTTGTCTCCAGAGAGAGAGAATAATCTTAATTCACAAATGCCTGAGAGCAAAATCTATTTAAATGTTTTAGACTGGAAATAATGTTGTAATACAAAACTGCTTACTCAATAGATTCAAAGAGGATCATAAAGAATAGACATGAATTAGAGACATATTAGATTTTGCAGTGTAAAGTGGAAGTGTTTATAACTTGTCCACCATTATTAGGTACAAGAGACCAACTTTTGCAAATTAGTTTTCCTCTAGACTACCTTATCTCTTACCTATATGTGAGTCTAAGCTGAAATCAGAAAATAATAAGTACACACCAAAATCTATTTGCTTTGAGTTGTCTCCAGAGAGAGAGAATAATCTTAATTTACAAATGCCTGAGAGCAAAATCTATTTAAATGTTTCAGACTGGAAATAATGTTGTAATACAAAACTGCTTACTCAATAGATTCAAAGAGGATCATAAAGAATAGACATGAATTAGAGACATATTAGATTTTGCAGTGTAAAGTGGAATACACGTATTTGGAAAGAGGAGCAGCTGGTGTAGATTAGAGTTTTGGAAACTTAATGTAGCTTCAACTTTATGTACACTACTACTACTTCTACTTTTTGGTAGTGAGTATTATATAATTCCATTCTTTCTTTTGAATTAGCCATTTCTTTAGTTCAGAAGAGTGTTCTTCTACACATTCCTCTAAGTTTTAGTATGTGTGTAGGATGTTATAATAGAAAACTGGAATGTAAGTAGAACAGATTGAGCCGCACAGCTTTATTATAGACAAGAAAATAAGATCTGAGAGTGGAATGGAAATCCCTTTTCTTTTTACATAAAAATCTGCACGCAATATCAAAATCTCACTACTAATATATCTCAATTGAGAATTATAATTAGTAAAAAAAATGTCAATACAGAATTCATAAAATGAATTAACCTAAAAAAAGAGACAAAAGGAATCAAATCCATTTTACTTCTCTACAACGCCTACATATTCTTTTGGCATTTACATTTACAATTAGATTTCTGTTGAGGAAATTTTAAAAGTGTTCACATTTCATTTCCTCAAGTACCAAAGGATGAGTGAGTGATGTCTTCATTGGTATGCAACAGAAGTTCAGAGATTTGCTAGATATATTTTATTGTAGCTAGACAATGGGCCTCTCTTTGAGTTGTTATTTTCCTTGTGTAGTAGATTGAGCTATATAGAAAGAACTGGTAAAGATAGAAAGGAAAGTTTATTATTTGCTAAAAAGTAAAAGTCAGGCATTGTGAACATGATTCAGTTTATAGCTCTTATAAAATACGATTTCATTACTCCATGCTTACTGTACCTTTAGTATACATATGTTTTGTGGCTCTTCTTCTGGAATGATGGAATCTAATCTAGTTATTTTGAAAATGGGTGAAATGTGTTTATTATCCTCTCTTTTCTATATATATAAGTGTATGTAATGTGCAAATTGCAATTTGCTTCTTTGGTATAGTAGATCTAAAGTAGAGTATGTAGAAAACTGGATACATTCTATAATGTACATTTTGGTTCTAGAGGTTTTCAATGTCATTATCAGAATTGGACACAGAGCTCGAGCACGAACCATTCCATAAAATTATATTTCCTACTATTTATTTCCCCAATGGAATTGTTTATGGACTCCTTTTGGATCCGAATGAATGAGAAGAGCAATGTGTCATCTAGGAAAAAGTTTGGGCTCATATTGCAAAAAAGATATTATTAAACCATACATAGTAAAATTTATTTGATTCATGAGAAATATGATATGCAATTAATAAAATGATTGAGTTGATTGAGTAAGTGTCTAGTATTACAGAGTAGAGTCGATATTTTTAAATAAAACAAATAAAAATTTTGCTTTTATTTCTTTGCTGTTTCCTTACAATATATTATTCTCTCCTTGTTGTTGTGTTGGCACGCTATAAGTCAAGATTTCAACATTATTATTATTAACAATAATATTTTTACCATTAAAAACAAACAAACAAAATCCAAATATTCTTCACTCTTTTATATAATACATGTTCAACATGCGCTCTCAAAACAAATTTCACGCTACAATTTTACTAAACAGCAGCACATTTAACAATTAAAACTCAATGAGAATGTAAAATATATAAATAAATGCATCACTCTTAGTAATTTTTATATAAAAAAGTAATAATTATTAGTATTCTCTGAATTTGTCGATAGACTCTTGACTCTTGATCGCAAGCAATCATAGAGTTAGTCAAATAAAGCTATAATGTAAATCAATGTTCTGTACAACAATTAATACAGATATACTAGTTGTTATATAACATCTTTTGTTTTAACTATATAATTATAATCAAGTGTAAAAAGTAGAATCAATACCATGTACAGATTATGTAATATTTTGTTTTTCTGGAATAAGTATACAACAGTATTTCATCGCAGAGTTTTTTCAACTTGTACTTAGCACACAGGTATGATAATAACAATAATAATAAATCACTAGTTCACAATGCACACAGAAGTAACTATACTAAACTATTTTAAAACATTTCATACCACAATTTATAATTAGAATTTTTCTTTTTTACTCTTTTGTACATACAAACAACTCACATAATCCCACAAAATTTTTAATTAATTTCTATGGCTCCTTTTGCTTGTCTCTACAAATGACCCAGTTCTATTTTTAATTTTAAAACAATTGACTATCTTTGTGCTTTCAATGAAAAACAATTTATATATACTACATATATCGTTAAATAATTAGTATGATATAAGACGGCTCAGCCGTTGTTGTCATGTAATAAAGACAAAATTTAATTTGTAGTTATATAAAGATTGTCATGTAATAAATTGTAAATAATTCTCTCTACATTTATAAATAAAGATTTACTAGAATTGAATGTTAAAGCCTATATAAAATAGTATAACAATTAATAACTATAAAGTGCTGTTTGTCTACAGGTCACACACTAAGGTCACTGACAATATATATTAGTGTTTTCTCTCTCTATGAAAACAACACTGGAGAAAAAACATTATTTAACAAAAAATTTAGCGACTATTATATTGCAAACATATTTAAAACTTTATGCATGTTACATATATATTAAAAATTATCACGGTAAAAAACAACAAACAGTACTAGAGTAACTACAATAATAATGATTATACATAAAACTTAATATTTTTTTAATTACCTTTGGTATCAATTCTTAAAAATGAAAGTTTGCTATATATAATATATGTGTGTGTTTTTTGTAAAAAAGATGACAACAATTTATTTGTAATGTGCAATGACAATAATGCTACACACAATTCCTAACTATCATTTGTTTTATGACTGGTCGTTATTACATTTGATCTCATCTTTCTCATATATCTCAAATATATATATCTCTGCTCTAATATTCTTTCTCATCATCTCAATTCTCACTTTTATGTTGTCCTAAAAAATTTTCTGATGTAAATAATAAAGCTATAAAAGTATCACTAATATTATTTTAGACCTGGAAAAAGTGTCCATCTCATAATAACAATGTACATTCTTCAAAACAAAAAAAGTCTCGGATATCATTTCATTCAGACTTGAGACGAAATCATTAAATCATATCTTCTTAGCCTTAGCAACACTATCTTTAAAAATAAGGACAGATGATGATGAAAAAAACAAAATTGCTTTCTGACATTTTTCATCACAATTTTGTCTAGTATAGCCCCATTACTTTTCTTTAACAGTAGCGACTCATTTATCTAATCTCTTATTCAAGTCCTAGAGTCACTTCCTTCACTATTATACTATACTATAGGCTGTAACACAAAATCTTTCCTAGAAAAGAAGAATTGTCTGAGGTATTTACTTTAGACTTAGGTTCTTAAATATCTTATTATATAATCCTTTCATCAAGTGAGTTGTCATGTCACTTCAGTTCTTCCTACTACACTACTATTACTACTACTACTAGATGTATTTCTATATATGAAAATTGGTGTCAAGAAAATGATAGAGAGCAGCTTTTCTTGCCATTTACGTCATTAGCAAACTATTAATATTAGTACTAAGTAAGTTGTGGATTGTCGAGAGTGGATTACTGAACATACTTGAAAGAGAGAGAGAGAGAGAAAGAAAATCCATTTTCTGGTGAAGAGAGTAGGAGTCTTCTTCTTCGTTTTATATGATGTGGAAATAATGGTGACACAATCATCAATGCCAACTCGTAACTGAGAATTGTATAGAATGGATTAATTAATTGAGTTGAGTAAACACTCTTATTCATTTCTCTTGTCTTCTCTATGACACAATCCATTAGGATAAAGACGAAAACTGAGACTGACATAATAGACTGACTCAATAGCATAGTGTACAATACATATATAAATATATAATAGAGACACATTCAGTAGCCAAACAATAGGAAAATTCCAGAGTATTAAAGTACATTGTACATTACACATTTAAATACATAGATAACAAAAGTAGTAAAAAAGAGTTGGACTTTGACATGACATCATTACTATAGTTTTGCTTTAGGTTGTCCGTTCAATTGAGACATTTGAAGGACAAAATTTCAAATGGAACAATATGTGAGAGTAAGGTTTTTCGTAGGCGAGATGATGGAAAGAGTAAGAAGAGAAATTTTCCACAATGGATTTTCTAAAAGGATTCAACTGACATGATGATGCTTCAAACATTTCAGTATATTAGCACACTGGTTGTCTGACAGTATGGCTTTGGCTTTTGTTCAGTAAATATCTCTAAAGTTGTCATGGAAACTTACAATAGAAGTTGTCTCTTCCATATTTATTATATTCTTCTTTCTGACTTTCTTTCTAAAAAAACTTTCTCTCACAGACTCTTGTTATTCCATCTTACACCTCTTGACTTTTGACAAAAAAAATTTTTTTATACGAGTTGTTGATCTTTAATACAGTTTACCAGGATTAAAATAAAAGACAACAAGTAAAGTAGAAAAATGGTGAGAAACTCAGTAAAAACATTAAAAAATGCTAAAGACTTGAGGAGAACAATCAAAAACAAAGTATAGTGAGCTGCACATACTAAAAACCTACGACTGAACACACTAAATGGTGATGATGAGAATGATGATACATAATGATAATGGTGGTGGGTCATTTCTTCTTGTGTACATGGAGGAGTAGGAATAATAATTTTAGTAACATGACAATCTTGTTGCTGTCGTCATACATCCGTTGACTGAGTTTGAATCCTTACTTTTTTCAATGAGCCAGTCCTCGACAATGTTGGTGAGGTACCATCAGAAAATGCTGGGTTTTGTATACCAAATGCATCAGTCGTCGTCTTACTTTTTTTAAGACTTGATCTCAAAGGAAGCCCTCTAGAATTGAGTGTAGCACTTGAAGCAATGGAAGAAGCTCCACTAAACGATGCAATAGTTGACATTGTCTCAACGGATGAAATGACAGAAATTGATGAGCCATTTGTTGAGCCTGGAGATCGTACATTTGGACTATCACGACCACTACCATAGCTATACCAACGTAAATTAGCACTTTTACTTTTTCGCTTACTTCCACTACTTCCACTCTGTTTAGATTTAGATTTTCCACTACCACCACTACTAAAACTTTTACTACTCTTTTTCTCCTTGTCCTTTTTCTTCTCATCTTTAATAATATTCTCTCTGGAACTATTAGTAGAGCGAACACTACTAGTGGAGCGAACACTGCTACTTGGACTACTTCGAATATGATATTTACCACTTCCTACAGAAGGAGAACGTCTAATACGAGGTTGGACACGAGCAACAATTGCAGATGAGCCCCCGCTTACATTATTGACAACACGAGGCAAACTTTTACTATTATAATTTTTAGCAGTAGCAACATTATTAGCATTATTATTATGTACAACACCACGTGATGACGACATGGACGGCACAAAATGAACACTTGAGTCTGTCATTGAAATACCATTGGCTCCATGATTCGCTGTGTGATGAGCTCTATCTCTAAAGCCTGGGTTTCCAATTGTTGTACTGAATCCTTGGCGCTCCACATTGTCACCAGTGTCAAGGTACTCTTCAGCCCGACGTTGTGTATGATACTCACCAATTGTAAACAGCATTAGAACCAATGTAAAAATGGCTAAAACAACCTCCATGTAAAAGGAAAAGGCAACTTGAATAAAATAGCCATGCTCTAAATTATTTCCTTGACTTGCAAATAGAGCTACAGATGTTATTGAGAGAAGTGCTGTACAACAAGAAATAGCATAGTTATAAAATTAGGAAATAAAAAGAGTTAAACATTTAAAATAAAATCAACCTGTTGTAACGCTGAGTAACAGTTTTGTCAGAAGAAGTGCTCTTCTTCTCAAAACGACTTTGGATCTACGAGTCACATGGACAGATATTAGGAACAGGGATGCTAGACAGTAGAGTCCTAAAGAGCCAAGAGCAATGGCTGCAGTGATACCTGCCGCAAGAACTACGACTAATAATAGAAATGAGGATTAGTTTAGTTTACAATAACAATTCTATTAATTTGTCAAAGTATTATTACATGATGGTCTAAATCTAGTGATATTTCTACCACAGATTGTTCGGCCATATCCCATATCTTTGCATAATGTCCAAGGACCAAAGTTTCCTCTTTCTTGATCTATATAATAATTACATACATATATATATAAAGTTATTTCAAGAAGAAAAGCTTAAGTAAATATATTGTTTAACTTACCAACACGATTACGGAAATGTCCCCATTGTGGAACAGCAATAGCAATACAACCAAGGACAAAACAGACGAAAGCCAAAATGACAACGGCAATAGAAAATGTCAACTTTTGCTCAGCCATTTTGAGTTTCTCTATCCATTTCCAGAGTGTCAAAATGCCTCTCTCAATAAAGTAATGTAATATTCACAGACGAATTTTATTTTTTTAAAGCCGCTGTCACTACTACTATTAGTAATATATATATATTTATATATAGATGAATAAAAATTATTACAACGACAAATCACAGAAGAATGATGATGATAATAATAACACGTAATAAAGCACACGGATGTATATCACTGGTAATGATGATATTTTTTATTTCATTTTTCACTGGAGAATGGATGGACGGACGGACGGAGTTATTAGGTTGGAAGGAAAGAGTTATCTGCTCTTCTTATCTTGTTGCAATTTGGGTTATCTTTAAATACGCCCCATTTGATTTGTATTTATATTTCATATGTGTTGTTGTATTATGACTCTGACTGTAAGTATACTATCTATCAGCAATGTTGTAGAATGACTTCATCGATTAGCTTGTGACATGACATGACTAATGACAATTGTAGTACTTGCTGGTGACAGAAAGACCAAAGGCGTCCTTTGCTTCCTTCGCTTCTTCCAAATTTTCTTCAACTCATCCATTCCATTCTACATTATAAGGCAGAGGTAATCTGTATGATTTAGAAAATAATTTCAAAAATTAACATCTTTGTCATGTTTCAAAACTTTAATACTCTAAACTGATAAAGTTTGTTGCTCTGACTGAGTCATGCTTCACATCATGGATAACTCTATAATACAAATACATGTTACAAGTAAAGTCTCATCGGCCTCAAAAAGAAAAGTCGCCCACGCAAAAAAAGAAAGTAGGAACTACGTGTTCCACTCATCGGCTCATGTTTTATGAACTGAGTTAAAAGATCCCAGGATTTCAGTACACACATCTTTATATTAAAACTCTTAAAACCTGATCTTGAAAACTGAAATTTTGAGAATTTCATTCTAGTATAATTCTGGAATCTGAAACCATTTTTTTTTCTGTAAAATATCTCAGGTCATAAAACACGAGCCTCTTCTCATTTAAGTATTATTGCTACTACCAAGTGCTACGCTTTGTACTTTTTACTAACTTGAACACTTTAACTATAGAAATAGAATACGAAGGAAAGTAGAAAGAAAATAAGAGAAAGGAAGAAAGAGAAGAGTACTTACTACTCTTGACAACACACTGTTGTAATAGTTAGTATGTGTACGTCCTACATACCAGAGTCCAAACAAGTTCATTCCCTTTTCTCTTCATATCTAAACTCTCATCTCGGAATAAATGAGAATATGTAATTATATGTATACTCTCTCTATTACAATGTTTGGAGTTTGAAACCTACATAAAAGCAAGTGAACTAATGAGGACTGTCTAAATAGTGTATTATACTCAAAGACTTAGTTTATAATCTTCTCTTTGAACATAATACACTTTAGTTTCTAGGAAAATGCATATCATGTGTAAGCCTTGAATTAAATTCTGAACGTGTCAATACATTTTACTTTTCCCTCCTTGTTCCTTTTCTCTGACTAAATGTTCGTTGCATCATCACTGTCATATTACACCACATATAGGATATAGATGAATAGCAAACAATTCTGCTTTATAGATCATACTATATACATACATTGTGTATATTACAACATATAATACATGATTGCAATTTGGTTCACTCTCTTGCTATATATATATATAATATGTATACTAAATTGTTGGTGAGAAATGAATTGGAAGAAAAGATATAGTATAAAGTTTGCAAGAAAACTTGTGTTGTAAAAAAGGAACCCAGTATAAAAATGTCAACCATTCATTCAATTCTTTACATGAAAATTTTCCACAATCTGTTCAACTCTAAACCAAAACTACTGTGATTTTACATGCAGAGCATGTCATCACCATCACTACAAGAAAAAATCTGTGCTCGAAATAAAAATACATATTACTTTTACTATAACACTTCATTCCTCCTACATTCTTATAGCTTTTTTATATACACTTGTGGAAACTAGTACATTTGACATTTTCTAGAAAGACGATCAACTACAGAAGAGAGAAAAAACTCATGAAATAACTACACACCACTACGCTACATATCTTTTGAAGTGCAATGGAATTTGCTTTGCAAAAGAGAGCAACAACATATTACACTCTAGACGCGACGTTCTCAATACATTTCTTATAATATTGTTAAATTACTATTAGTTATTGCCTGCACAATTGTACGACATAAGAAACTAAACTTATCGTTCACCGTTCCGTTACATATACCCTTGCTTTCTCTTTTTTCTTCTTCTCTTTCTCAATAACAATATCGAGCCTTAAAGCTCAAGCAATGGTAAATGTAATATAGAGCTAGGCATTCAACTCAAAAAGTTTTAGTTTCAAAATGATTCCATTCGGATTGGTAAAGAACGACGGAGAAAAAAGAGGTTGTGTAGGATCTAGTGTAGAGGATTAGTGGATAAGTAGCCATGCCTTACAGTAAAGTAAAGCCGACTTGGAAGCTATGCTCATGTTATCTCGTGCTATGTGGTATACAGAACAACACACCATGGCTTATCTCAATCTAACTCATATAGTATTTTACTATTACGACCGAATTGGTCCATGCTCTTATGTATAAAGTTGTGCTGAGGAAAGTATATGTATAACGAAAGAGTTTTCTTCCATAGAGAAAACTCACAGAGTCAGTTTCTCTAGCTTTCTCTTCTTGTCTCTTCCTCTCTCACTCACATCTTTCATTGAAGTTGTGTTTTGTGTTCACAAGACGAGAAGAAGCAAAAATTCCAAAAGTAGCATTCCACGTCATTTCTTTTCTTTTTCCTTCTCAAATTCTATATATCTCTTCTCTCAAGACTCTTGTGTGTACTTTCACTATTATACATCTCAAAACTCAAATGCCACTCGAAAACAACATTTCTTTAAAAAAAATTTCTTTTCCTCGCAGCACTCGTCATCATCGTATGTGTTGTATATAGTAAAAGTACTCTGTTGTGTTTTAAAGAATCCAATTCACTTCACTACACTTTGTTGGTTTCTCTCTGTTTACTCTTCTTGTACTACATAAAATAAACTTATATATATAAAAACCATTATAGGCTATACTCTGGAGTTAGGATATATATACTGTTACTACTATATATAGTACATGCTCTTAATGCTTTTCCAGTCATTTGCTTCTTAACTGACAAAACTAAATATAATAAAAAAAAGTAGGAAAATGCATTTGAGGTTGTGAGATCATTAAAATCTTGTATAGTTTGTTCTCTATGTTTTCTATGTTAGTACTTTCCATCATTCCGCATCGTTAAACTTACTTCAAACTTTTGCTTATGACGAATATTATGTATTATATACAGACAACTGCTTTTAATCTAAAATATATAGATATATACTACCCACACATATATATCTACTACAACAAGTATGAAATATATCGTCAAGTGTACCAGAAAAATTTATAATTCAATATAATAGTCGGCAATTGGAAACAGAAATAGATTGGACAAGAAAAATACAATTTGGTTCAGAAACTAATAATGTCAATCTCAATTAGCTTTTATAGTGCATATATACATACATATATATGTATATAGTTAAATCAGAAATAAAATCAAAGTCATATGTATATATAGAATAAAAAACACCAAACTTTTCTCACTCATTATAATTTGTGTAGTATGCTACTATTATATATTATAAATAGTTACTAAACTATCTTAGAAAAAGTTTTCTAGCTTTTCACTTGAACCAACCTCTATATAATTTACTTCCTTTAGTATATACTATACTCTTTTGTGATTTAATTTAATTAAGACGTCTATTCTATATGTGTATATGTAAATTATTCATAGTATTGCAATTCGCAAATTGAAACTGAAACATTGCGGAATTTAATGATCAAATTATTCATAGAGAAGTCAAACTCACTTAAACTCCTCCAGCAACCAATTCAACTTTTCTCTTGGTAGCACACCGACATTCTTCCTTCATTAGTTACTGATGCTAATGAATACAGATTTTAGTCAGTTGATGCAATGATACAGTAGTAGTCACTATATATTATGTTTCAAGTTTTTTGTTTCATTTCCAACTAATGTAATTGTCACTTATAATATGCAAACTTCTTCATTTCTATTTTGAAACCATTCACATTCAACACAATTCTTGTTACCAAGATGAGACAAGAATGAAGAAAGGTTCAGAGTAAATTGTCTTGTTGAAAGAAGAGGCGTAAATCAAATGGATATTTGTTTGAGATGTCCATAGTTACAAAAAAACGTATGTCCAGCTCTCTCTTCTACTCTACACTTTACTATAGAGGAGTAAGTAAAAAGTGTAAGTTGGAATTCATAAAATAAATTGGATTTATCGATCTCTTTTCTCATAGATATATGTATAAGCACACTACTAATACTAATCCATTCGTCTATCCATAAATGTTATATATTCCTTTCCAGTACAAAATAAACTACTTAGTACTTTCTCCCGCCATCACATTATATTATCCAGTCAGAGTTTTATAATACTAATGTCTCTTCACTATATGTCCAGCAAAGTTGACTTGGACTTGACTACCGAACGAACCGGAGAGACAAACAGAGCCGTTGCTTTGGAACAGAAGAGGAAGAAGAGGAAGCACAATACACAACAGGAGTGTGCATTAGAGAGTTGGAATAATAAAGTGGATATAAAAAGGAAAATAAAGAGTTTCGTCTGTGAGACACATTTGACGTCGACACAAAAGACAGAAAGTGTCATTCAAAATTAAATTTGGTGATTTCAAACATTCTATATACTATTATTTCCTCTCTGCATGACACTAATACTTTAAGTCTTATAGAAACTTTTATGAAAAATTTTAACCTTTACATTTTGGTATTGCAACTTACTTACATGTCACTTCATTATTGGGAGAGCTATTAATGCCAACTTTTATTAACATATGAATAGAGAGACTTTACAAAGTTATGATATATGAGAATGATTGTGTGATGGCAATGACACTCAATCAATATCAGAATCCATTAAAACTTTGAACTTTTTTCAGTTTTGAGAAATTCTCAAATTTTTACAGCATCCTTTTGGCTTTCAGTAAACAAAGTTTTCCTATCTACAAAATTATAAGAGAAAAGACGACAATCGGGTACCATAACTAGATTCTTGGAAAGAAACCAATGAATGAAAAACTCATTTTCATCAATTTCCTAGTACTCGAATCAGGAAGTAATTTAGTATGGTGGAAATTCAAAATTAAAATCGTGACGTTGTTTTGTTACCTTTTGATGACTTTTCTCTCTCTCTCAGCTTTCCTTGTCTTCTTACCACAAAGGTCAATTGAAAAAGTTTGAAAAATTTTCAATGTTTATAGTAACGGTTCTCTATTTTCTCTATTCCTCACTTTACGTAACCATCATGTGAAATTGTCATGCACCATATTAATAACTCTCTTTTTTCCTCTTGTAATATCAATTAATTTTTAATGTCAACTGATGATTCTCGCTCCTTATATACACATTGCTAAACTCAACAACCAAGTTACCTCTCATTAAAATCATCTGTTTGATTCTGTACAAATGTAAACATTTTGACGTCACCACCAAAACCACAAAATGCCAATGTAGCTTGTTTCCAAATTGAGACTTGTCTCTTTGTCGAACTCACTGAGATAAAACAAAAGTTGAACACATAAAACTTTTTTTGCAATTTTTGATTTTTTTGCAGTAAGAATAAAAAAAATAATAAAATACAAAGTGAGCTCTAAATTAAATGATTGTCTTGTGATTGTTGCGAGTGATTATGAATTGTATTGTATAAGGATTGAGAGCGTAGTTGAGTTGTTGAGGGTGTGAGTGAGGAGCAGGTAGAGTAGCTCAAGGTGTTTTGCCAAAAGGTGTGTGATGTTATGTTCTAAAAAGTTACGTAAGGTTGTTTATATAATAATACTAGCTATGCTAACATATATACATACAATATGATATGAGAGAGAGATACATAAAGTTTATTTTATATCGTAGAAAGAGAGTATTAACTAACTAGAGAGACACGACGACATATTATACAAATATAACAATCAACCATATAGTATGTAAAAGGCAAGAAGTAACATTTGTTTTCCTACTAGGACTCTAAAAAAATCTTTATAACTTGGCATTCTGCTTCCTTTAATGTATTGAAAACACTAATATGCATACACATTACAATTTTTTTTACTATGAAGCCATTAAAACATTTAACAACTGAGTTAACTTTTAATAATGTGCAATGTAATGTTTATACGTAATTTGAAAAGATACTTATTTGTCATTTGCATCATCATCATCATCCTACACATATATTTTTTTCAATTTATTTCAACTTGTTATTATACAGTATCATATATATACATAAGACCAAGCAAAATCATCATGTAAGGTGTGTCTCTCTCTCCTCATCCTCATTGCTCACTCAAAATGTTCCATTAACAATAGTAAGAAAGAGTGCTATTAAAAAAGTTTAAATGTCAACGAGAGTTGTTGTTGTATTCCTCGTGTCAATTGTATGACGATGACAAGAGAGAGGACTCATTGTACATTACATAAAGCTTTTGCGTTGATATTAAAAGCTAAAAAAACATTATTTGAAGTCTGTCTCCAGGAAAAATAGTAACATCGACATTTCAACTACTGGAATAGTGAGTGAGCGAGTGCTTTTATAAGAGTAGTAGCAAATGTTGTGTAATAATATAAATGTTTCTTCTCAAGTAATGTAATGTGCGTGCTGAGTAACATAACGCACATCCTCAAATTGTATTTCAGTGATGAGAATATATATAAAGAATGAATAGGAAGGAATATATATATATATGTACATATTACGTAATTACATTCACAAGAGCACACACAACTTATTGTTATTTTGTTAGTTGCATATATATAAAACTCTGACAGACATTCCACTCTTGTGTTCAACAGTTGATTCTCATTTTATTTTTGTACATTATGAAAAAACTTTTTTAGATAGCATCTCCTCCGCATTCTCTGGCTACAGGTTGCTTTGCTATTATTGCTGAGAGTTTTATTTTATGCATTGTGTATTTGTTATATATTTTTTTCTCTACCTTCTACCTCTTTTACACTACGCGTGCATCTGCATATTTTGAGGTTTTTTCCACTAAAAATATTTAGTTACATTTCATTGTGTAGTACATGTGTTTGCATATCTCACACATTATGCTGATGAAGATGGACTGATTTAGACTTTTCAACTAACATCTGAATAACGAAAAGATCCAAAAGGTTAAGCACAAAGTCATGAGAGAGAAAAAAAACTATTGTAATTGCAATATCCTCTTCTGCTGACTGTCACATTTTCACTTGTCATCTCATTCTCATGTCATCCACTATATTTACACAATGGTAATTGTAACATTATAATATATTCTCTCTCTATAAATGTAACAAGCCGATGAAGAAGGAAGCCGCAAAGTGCAACGTAATTTTCTGTTGTGTGTGCTTCTGCATAATGTAAAGTACTCTTTCAGATAATGATGAGGAGATGACAATATCCAAAAGTTTTTCTATAGGAATTTTTTTACAGAGCACACTATGGCTAAACAATTTACACACGCGTGTAATATTTTATGAGGAACCACATGGTGATGGTTTTTCTCTTCAACTGTTTAGCCAGTGTTATTGTATTTAGTAATACTCTCTTGTTCTCCAAAGCAGGTTATATAATCAAAAGAGCAGCTGAAGAAAAACCCCTTTTGCTACACAGAGAGAGAAGAGAGAGGCAATGACCGTACAAAATAAGTATTGTGACGTCACTTCCATTCCACATCTCTATCTGTTGATATTATGACGACTGTTACAGCATTGCATAACAGTATGCAGAAGAGCAAGTATCATCGTCATGAGAAGAAGAACCATCAGATTCAGGAGGGAATTGCATTTACCATCCCAGTTATGTATGAATGAATGAATATTTTTTGTAGTCCAAAAATATTTTCATATTGCATATGTATACTTTTTTACATTATTAGCTTTTTCCAGGAATGTAGGGAAAATGTTATAGAAAAAATGTCCTTTAGAACGCAAGTTGTGTGAGCTGTGTGCAGTCTTGGATATAATATGAAAAATATGAAATAAATTAAATGCACAGTTACCCACAATGTAATCTTAGTATACTACTTATAGTATAAACGTCTAGGGACTTTAGGAAGAGAGATAGTAGCCAATAAAGGACAAAATCCAATTACAACGTTGCAGGTAGTAAGTGAACGTTATGAGTTTTCTTTCTGTGTGCCCACTTGCTTTCTTAGCTTGGTTGCTTCTTGTTACACAATTTCATTTAAGAATTTTTCTCTCATCCTGTTGTTAGCTAAAAAGGAGGAGACTCTCCAGAACACTTTTTTGGTTCGCTGCTTTAGTGATGGACACATAAAACATCTAAAGAAAATGTCACCGTAGGATGTCCAGTTGTCCACATTGTTGTCTTGTCATGGCTCACTTGTTCAAGAAAAGAAAGTCAAAGTCCAGTTTTTCAGAAGAAATATGACATATATAGAGGCTACTAGTTGCTTACTTCTTTTATATTTATTGCTCTAAGGCAACAATCAAATCATGATGAACATTGCTATTTACTTCAAGGAGGTATATATAAAGCTCTGAGGTTTTTGAAGCGTGGCTCATCACTTCATTGTTGTCAATAAGCTACAAAAGAAGAATGGTGAAGCAATGACGAAATTCCTCTGGAGAATTCATTTCAAGTCATCAAGTCAAGTGGAAACCAAAAAGAGAGAAGTGAAGCGACGAAATGCAAAAGTTATAATACGAAAAGAAGTTATATAATGTAAGTAAGTGGCCAGATTGGAATTTTAGAATGTGCTTTTTTCGTCGTCAGGAGATATATAGTACAAAAAGTGGAGTAATAGGTAGCCTACGCAAATATTGAGTTGGAAAATCTCTCTTGTCCTCAGGTGCTTTTTTCACACTTGAACTCGGTCTCTGAACGCCAACACTTTTACTCCTTAGTAAGGAGTCCTTACTTCATATCATCATCATCATCATTATATTTTATGGAGTTGAATCTTTTTTTTTACTCTTGGCTTTCTGATTACTTTCACTCAAGGCTCTCTCTAACTTTCTTCAAAAGGGAGTTACCTTTAATAAAATACGGCTAGTAGAATTTTGTATACGTCGAGCTCTCCTGGCATAAAACTCAAAATATCTAAGGAGCCATTTGATAAAATACGACGATTTTTCACTAATTAGTGGTGTTGCATGTATAATATTCTAAGCAAATATTAAATATTGTCTGTCGTAGAAATTATATAAATAGATGAACGAACGGACACAACAAAATTTTGTAGACCCTATTTCATTTCATAGATTTTGACTAATTGTCTCATCATGTTGATTTTGATCTTATTGATACATATACAGAATATTTTTAGTCACTAATTATGGACTGTGTAATACGTTTTTGACAAGGTCTCAAAAGGCCCCTAGATTCTAGTGAAATCAGGCAAAGGGTCATGAAGCCTTTTACTAGTGGTATACAAACTAACAGTATATATGTATGTGACGTTTACTAGTTTAATATAAAGTCCACTTTTGATCAATATGAGAGACGAGTGAGAGTGAGATTGCAAATTGGTAATAGGAGGAAGTAGAATGTAAATGCTAAATGCGTAAAAAGAGAACATGAGGCAAGTTTCTTTTTATGACATTCCAAGAAATCTACGTAAGAGACGTACGTAGTCAACCAAAAAAAAATGTCGAGAGGATGATGATGAAAAAGAGAGATATAGAGAGAGAGTGGCTGATCATTACTCTTTCAAGTGGTGACGAAGATAAGAGAAAGTATAAAATCCTTAGCAATCCAATTTCAATAATGCTGAGTGACTGCTGCTGCTGCTTCTCCGTATGCATTTCATTTTCTCTTTTCACTCAATGATGATGATACGCTTTTAGTTGTAAGCAGTTTGTTTTCACTGGGTAAAGTTTATAGAGTAGATCCTTTTTTGTATAAGGAATTCCACATTTTCTTTTTCTCTCGCCTCATCTATGTATGTAATCTCATTTCAATTCCATTTGACTCAATTCATTCTTTAAGGTTTTGGTGGTGCAAGAGACAAAGTGGGAACAAAACTAACAACTGAATTTATATGTACTCAACTCATCCAATTCACTTGGAATGTGATATTGGAATAAAATTACATTTTTGGAATGAATACTAAAGTAAATGGTAATAGCATGTAGAATGCAGATTGTCACTTTACATTTGTAAAATTCACCAGGTGGTCTAATATTGCTGCTACAGTGAAATGCTTTAATTTGTCAGTATTCTAGTATATTATGCAAAAATGATAGAAGAGTGTATTTTTTACTTCTCTTTTCTGCAATAAATAATTTGACACTGACATCATTTTTATTCATCTCCCGGTTCGGTACGGTACTTTGAACAGTAAATAATTAAATGTTTGTTTAAAATTTTATACACATTGTTGTTCTAATACACTTTTGATGTTTTAAATATTTCAAATTTTGACTACTAATAAGTACATATAATAATATTTTTATGTATATATATAGTATAAGTTCACATTTTTTTCTTTGAACGTTCAAGTACATTATATATAATATCATATTTTCACTTTTGATTTGATTTTTGTTAAAACTACTGGATTTCCTAGTTAATTATAGTTTTTTTTCATCAGGAGAAGAAAGTAATAATAAATTTAGAGAGATAATTTTACAAGGAATAAATAAATAGTATACTTATAGTCATAATAATTATATATCTTTTCCATCTACTACTAGTTCTATTATTTATTATATATAGTTATACACTCACATTTAATGAAAGTAGTAAGTACACAAACACAGTACAAAGAGCTGAAGAGTTTTTTGAGACTTTTTTTTACCTAATTTCTGCTTCATGTGTCTGTGAGGAAGAGAAAAGAGCTGATAATTTTGTCAACGTGTTGTAAGTGACTTTTTTCGTATGTATAATCATGCCCATTTCTCAATAGTAATCATCAGTCTCTCTTTTCTCACCTCACTTAATAATTTATAATAATCTTTTCAAAATATGTGTCTCCACTACATTTTGAGTTTACGTAATAAAATGTAATTTTTCCGTTTATTTTCTCTTATCTTCTTGTTTTTCTACTCACTAACAATGTTACATAGTAAGCTACAAGTCTGTAGTAATAAGTTACATTACAGAGTTTACAGTACAATGGTGTCTCTCATCCCTGCAAATGACAATTGTAAAATTTTGTTTTTTTTTCTTGTTGTTGTTGTAGACAAGAACCTCAGATGATGTTAGTTTTACAGATGAAGAATGAAATCTCATTGTAAGACGTGGCTGGAGTTTTTCTGATGTTTGTTTTCTCAATCTTTAATGACAATTCATTCTTACTTTTTCCAAGGCTTTTAGTTAATAGTAAAAGTATCCAATAATAATAATGTATACAAACTATACACTATATAGTAGATTAAACAATTTTCTAATTACAAAAATTACAATTGGAATTTTATGAATGAATTTTTTTTACTAAACATGCAACTAACTCAGTAGGTAGTTTATCATCTTTAGTTATGAAGTGTTGAAACATCTCATCATGCATGCAATATGAAATATATCATTATGGCTGATCAATAAATCTTTACTAGGGTTACAGTTACATAGAGTGCTCTACATCTTTATATATATAACACTTGGCATTTAAAAAACAACATCAAAGATAGAACAGAAAAGAAAAAAAGTACATAGTGGTGAAAACAACAGTGCAAGAAGAAGAATGAACTGAACTCGAGATGGGTGTGTTTGTTGGTGATGTGTGTGCCGAATATAATCTGTTTCATTTTTTCTCTCTACCAAACATAATTTCATTAGCCCTTAGATAATTTTACTTTTATGTAATTTTCTTCTAACGAAGCATCATTGGTTTATATATATTGGAAAAAGGGTTTCCATTGCATATTTGTGTGTTATATATATACCTAGTCTATGGGCAATTTGTACATGGACACACACTATACTGCTTTTTACTTCAGCCCACTATTTTTGTTACTCTATATAACTTTTATATACTCTAATATGCACACTACATATTTAGATCCTAAAACCTTTTAGCTATAGCTTAAAAAGCTATATACTCTTACTCTTGTGTCAACATCAATCTTCTAATTGCAAGTTACACAATAGAATAAAATTTAATCAATTAGCTTTACAAAGTTGCAAACTCTCTCTCTACTACTTCGTCTATTAACTATTACACAACCAGACACAAAGTTTAATATTTGTGTGTTAGTAGTGTCATGTAAGAAATAATCGTCCTTGCCCTTTCTTTGGAACTAATAATAATATTTCAAAGTTTGCAACTGGAAAGTTGAAGAATGAAAATGTTAAAAAGTAAAACTTGCCCAATAAGGAAGTAAGAAATAATACTTTCTCCAGAATTTTTCACTAGAATGACTGTATGACACAATATATGTATGATGTAGCAAGCTCTCTATTTAAATTGACAATTAAGTATTAAGTATACAACAATATTAAACACACAACAGTAAATCTAATTTCTTTACGTACATATATAGATATATATAGAACAACAACTAACAATTAATTAAATTTAGTTAATACTTTTGTGAGGTATTGATGCTTTTGTATAAAGCTACTTTATAGATGTTATTTTTTGACTTGGTAGCCTCATTCATTTCTTATACTTATAAATAAATAATAATATATTTTCGATTAACATATAGTTACATATCTTTTTTAAGTAAATTGTAATGTACAACGTTTAAACTTATGTATGCGTATAATATGTGATAATGTATATAGCACCATTGTTGATACAAACGGAAAATGTACTTTGGAAAATAATCCTTTTTCTAATAATTATCATATATTGTAATATAATACATTGAAATTATGTGACCTACGTTGTTAAAGTATTAATATAAATTAAAAATTACCTTTAAAATTTGACTTTTCTTTTCTACTTTGACTGGGTATACAGCTTTGATGATTAGTAAAATTTAATAAATTGTCTTCTTTTTCTTATTCAATGTTTAAATGTTTGAAAACTGACTGTTGTGGTTGCTACAAAATTAATTTTTATTATAGATGGTGGCTAATTGAGACTGAATTGATTTTGGGTAGGTTGAATTTTGCAGTTGAGGTTGTTGTAGTGTATAGAGTTGTTTAGCCCCATTTTTGAAAAATGCCCATTCTTTGACATTGACAATTTGTACCCCAAAGATTACATCGACAAGCACCATTGCTGCAACAATCATCTGGTCGATGGTCACATCTTCCTCCGCGACGAACGCATGACCTCCTGTAAAGATAGATCATAGAAGAGCGTCTAAAGAGAAAATTAGTAGTAGCTAAACGGAGATGAGATCAGACTTATGAGAAAAGAAAAAAATCTATTTATGTTAAATCTATTTCTAAAACTTTCTTGAACACATTTTGAATTTATTTTTGCTCTCATGACATATAAACCTACTATACTGTTATATCTTCAGTCTAAATTACATATTCCATTTTTTTCATTTCCCACATACAATTTCTTTTTCTTTTTACTTGTGTCTCCTGTCCTGACATTCCGATCTCTTATATAGTCAGCCAAGCTTAACGTAATTGTGTAGGACAAGAATCATGAAAAAAGCCAAGTGGTTCAAACGACATTCAGAAACAGACTCACATACAACACACATTGCACATCTACTCTCATGACGACAGCTGTATAAAGATTTTAAAAGAAATATATACATTCTCAATTCCTTGACGTCTTTAGATTTCTAAAGTATATAGAATACCACCAGCATATCATTCCTATCTCATTTCCTGTGTCCTTTTTTGTATCATTTTAGTCGGTTATATTCCATCGTCTTCTCTACTTGTTCGCTTCACCGTTCTAAGTAAACTAATCATTTAAATTCCTCTCTTCCTTTCCATTCTAAAACATTTTGTACTACTTCTTCTTCTCTCTCCTGAAAAGATCTCCGTCTCTCGTCCTTCCTTCGCATGAGTTGACGATGTCATGTGCCTATTGATTTTTTCCTTTTCTCAGTCTCTCTCTCTCTTGTAGAAAGAGAGAGAGTATAATATGTACAGTAAGTGTGAGTTCTTCTGTAACAGTATCAGTACACTATGACCTTCTATACTTCCACAAGACTCTATGGCTTCTCTCTACCATTTGCATTGGAATCTTGTTATACTTTGCATATCTTTGCTTTTCCAGCATCCTATGTATTCTACAACATAAACATATATATGTATAGTCTCCTACTATGCTGCATAAATAAATGCAGTTTTCTCTACTGTGGCAAAGTGATAAACATCACACAATTTCTCAAAAAAAATTGCTATTCTTTCCATAAATATAAATACGACGTTTGAGAAGAGCTACAAGGGAAATGGATGAAAAATGAACTTTCTACTTTCACTTTTTAAACCTTTAAGCCTCAGAAATTTTTTCTTGCTTGAAAAAACTCAAAAGTGTAAAAAAAAAAGAAATTCACTTGTTGAATTTTATAAAGAAAGTCATTATATCACTCAATTAGCTTTACATCTTACAAAAACTACTATAAAATGCATTACTGAGCGAGCTACTGACATCAAAATATACTACATGGATTCTTTTCTGAAGAAGCGTTTTTTTCTACCAAAGATTTGAAAAGTGTTGAACAACTCTTGAGAAGAAAGGCTTGAAGAAAAACGAAGCTAGAAGAAAAACTCAATCTTTTCTCCACTTTAGTGATGACAACAAATATACAACACTTGTTGACTCTTTAGCTTAGTGAAGAACAACAACGTCAAGTCAAAAGTAACAGATGTTGATTTTTCCAATCTATAGAAAGAGACTATGATATACATATATTATACAACAGAGAAGATTTTCAATTTGAATTGAAAACTAGGCTAAAAATTGAAAAAAGTTTTCTCTCAAGTGATTAGTAGTGTAGATGCATTATCTCTCTGTAGCACTTGCCATCATTGAGATATACAAGTTTTTGAACAAATCCTGGAAAAGTAGTTTGCCTAGCTCAACTTTTCACCTTTGTAAAATTTGGTAAAGTGCATAAGCAACATAAGGTTTTTTTAGTATAACCTGTTAACATTTCAACTTCTATACTCAACTTTTCATCATTTAACAACTTATGGATTAACACGTGTTGGTTTTCTGGAGAAAAAGTCTGGAGAACGAGAGAGAGAGAAAAGAGTGTCAAGCAGTATTGGAGAAAGAGACTAGAGAAAGTTCTTTGGAAGGAGAAAAACCATGTAGACTTTTAATGAGATTGCAAGTAGAATACTGAGTAGAGATTGATTGAGTTTATATACTATATATATCTATCTATGTATGTAACATTGTTCCTTCAATGTACAAGTTGTCGCTTTCTCGAACGACGAGAAATGTAGAGAAAATTTTTCCAACACTATATATACATATGATGGTACATTGAATGACTTTTTACATTGAGTATTGCTATACTAAAAGAGAGGAAAGTGTCACATCAATTTCGATATAGAAAGATTGTGTAACTACACACTATCTCCTCTTTTCTTTGAATGAAGAAGATAAACTTGTGTTGTTGGGAAAGTAGAGAGTTTCATCTATGTGTAGATTGTGAGGATGCGCTATATGTAGTAGACGCTACCTAAATTCATAAATTGCGTGGGTGTAATATGTTTGTGAGTAGGCCCAAGAATAAAAATGTATGGTCAATAAAAACAGGACCCTAGAGATGATTCCAAAGAAGTTGTCATGACAACTACCAGTGAACACCATTGACTTTAGTAACATTGTATAAACTAAAGTACAATAAGTATACCATAAGATAATGCTTGACAAAAAAAACATTTTCATTTCTTTAGCCAAATGTTTTTCTCACAACAATGACAGAGTGACATGATATAATGTAAGAAGACGACATGTAGTAATATGATATAGACAAACAACTCGATATGATTTCAAATACTGTCCTCTTCCAAGATGAAGAGCATTATGACCTCTACTACTACTACAAGAGACAAAACATCAGATACTCTATCATTGAGTTGACATTTGATACGATGATGTGAGAAGACTTTCTGAGAAGTCCTTTTACAGACAAAAAAAATATGTTATTTTTATCAAAAAAGTGCCGTCTTTCTAAAATTGTTGCAACCTACCTCAACCTCAACTTTCTTATAAGATTTTTATATTCCATATGATGAATTATATATTTTGTATGTAGAAGAGGAAAATCCATTTGGTTTTTCTCTTGTCAATTGATTGATTGCAAAACTTGTTTGCATTGACACTACGGATTCACTAGGGATTTGTACAAAGATAGAAATGACATTTTCGGATTGAACCGAGACATGTAGAAGAAATATCGTTGTTCAATTATAATTATTCAAAGCTACATATATATATATCATGTATAACTTGTTATGATTGATTGATTTTCCTTTTCAAGTGTACCTTCCTATTTTCTTGAATATATTTTCCTTTTGCACTTTGTAATTTGGACTTTTTTCTCTCAGCAGTAATGTCATACTTTCTTGGTTACAACTACTAGTTCTGAAAATTGCAAATTGGAAAAACTGCAGAGATAGATAGATATCTAGGTTTACTTACATATATTGTCATGTCATTTCCATCAAGTTTGTCTTCCTCGTGATACATAGTAAATACAAGTGATGCAATTTATCTATCTATCTCTACTTGTGAAATGGTTTCCGTTTCTCTGAGCTCAAACGTCACGTAGTGATGAAAATCGGCTCAGTAATTTTGTACCAGCTATTACGCCAAGTCGTGAGTGTGCAAAGTA
Organism: Oncopodura yosiiana; assembly: GCA_009869805.1. NCBI lineage: Eukaryota > Metazoa > Arthropoda > Collembola > Entomobryomorpha > Oncopoduridae > Oncopodura > Oncopodura yosiiana. The sequence continues at coordinate 54,073 of VCNE01001291.1, forward strand.
AAAGAAAAATCTTGTAAACTTGTTCTTGTTCTTATAATCAAGCTTTTATGGAATTTAAGTGAAACACATAACTACTATGTACAGTAGGAGATTGAGAATAGGCACGTTTTTATTCAGTTATCGTTTGTAGCTGTAGGTGTTGAAGCCTTCTTGGAATTTTTTTAAGAAGAACGTGACCTCAGTACTCTCAAAGACTCTACACAAAAACTACTCCAATTTATTGAAAGTATTGAGTATAACATGTTATACTACTAAATTTGTTTAATGAAATGCAATCTATAGTAACATTTGTGCCAATTTAATATGTACCACCTACTCACATACAGTTGAAAGTCTTATTATCTAAATAATCCTATTTTAAATTCAACTCAACTTTATTTTTTAATGGCCACAATACATAACTTTCTCAACAGTCACGAAGAGAAATTTCCTCATTATTCTAATATATGTAGAGCCCTGGAAACTTTACATTATTGGAAAAGAATAATAAGATGCAAAATGGAAATGTGAAAAAAATCTAACAATCAGGTATCACCAAACAACAAAAATAGTATATTAACTGAGATCTTATTTTTCCTAACAAGACTAATTCAGCTACGCCCACATCTTTTTCTCCATTCATCTCAAAGACCTGACATTTTCTTCATTGCAATAATAATGAAGATGTCTAATACATTTTCCATAAGGCATAGTCTTGCCTTTAAGATTTAAGCTTCTTTTTTGCTCTTTATATTAATTTAATGAGATACTTCATCATTGATTATATAAAGAGTTCATAATGTATAACTAACAGTAGGCATTATGCACATCTGAAAATTTCATTATGAAAGATGATAAACCTGGAATCAGCTTTTCATACTAATATACTCATTCATCATTGAACACGCGAGGCGAGATCATGTCAAAAATTTTCCATGTTTGGTTGCATATTATCATAACTTCTGACTCTTCAACTTTAACCAAACTTGACAGCTAACATTAAAAGATCACTTGAGTCTTAACATGCAACATTGTCTCTAATCAATTATATATATATTCAATGGCAGGCATCTCTTTACTGTGAGAAATGAAAAAGTGTTAAGAAAGTTTTGTTTGAGTAAACACATAACCGTAGAAGAACGTCATCATCATTTCCTGACTTTCTCTTTGACTTGTTGCTACACACTTCTTCCTATTGTTTGTCTATACTGTTGAACCTAATGATCTTTTGCTGATTTATATAAAAAATGTGGATAAAAAGCCACTAAGTTCATAACCTTCGGCAAGTTGCAAAGGTTAGACTGTATACTCTTACTCATTTATTAGTACCAAAATAGAAAAAAGTTTACATTGCGAGATAATTGCTTTCTTTTGCTTTTACCACTACCGCTCCGTCTCATCTTCGAAAAGGCTAAAGTACTTCACAGTACATCTGTACATATATAGATTAAGCTATTTAAATTAATGCTATCTTTTGTGTTTGCTAGAGTAAAGAGAGAGATAAGAGATTTCTCAAATGAAAAACTCGCAATGACTTTTTGCTTGATAATGTAAGTACATAAGAGAGAATATGTAATATAAGTTGAGGATCTTTGATCAATACATGAAATATAATTTAATGGATATGAAATGGAGTGAAGAAGGATAGATATTATATCCTATGTAGCATATGGTTTTTGTATCACTCTGTGAAAAGAGAGCGAGAGAGAAACGTTGAGTATTACATATTGACTATGAGTCTCCAAGTTTCCATTCCACTAAGACTAATATATTAAGCTGATGAAAGATAAGTGAGAGTCAGAGAGAAAAAAAGCCGAAAAAATCCTTTTCAAAGGAGATAAAAGGTATTATAACCACACTGGATTGGATTCTATAGAAGAAGAAGGAATGAAAGAATGACGACAGCAAGAGGAACGACAAGTTTTTTTATCAGTATAGTTTTTTTCATTCTTTTATATTTCATATCATAATAACCTTTAGACTTTGAAAAAGAAAAAAATTGGCTCCGTCTGTAGATATCGAAAGAGTTAGTGTTGTGTGTAAAAGCTATAGAAGAGTGAAAGCCAAAAACATGGGATAAAATATAAAGACAGGCAATTCTTCAGAAATTGGGACAAATGGGAAACGAATCAAATCATATCAAAACATTATTGAATTGATCTTCACGTCCTCACATCACATCACATAGTGCATGCCTTATACTCCAACAATTCAACTCTGTAAATTCATCTATATATAAGACCCTTTCATATAAGTATATACCCTAATGTTGATTTATTTTGGATGTTTGAACATTATATTTCATATTTGAAATAACTATTATAAAAAACGAGCTCCTACACTTTCCATATTGAAACTCTCTCTTTCTTTCTGTAGAATTTTCAAAACAGCAAAATGTGTCTTTGATATGACATAATTTCCTAATGGAACGACATCAACAGAAACTCTCTCTATTTCAGTCATAATGCTCATATGTTGTTCTAATATAATCACTAGTGCTGAACTTAATTGCTCTCTACAAACACTCACAATTATATATAATTATCACACACATTCATCCCACATACACTTCATTCAGGGTTTACTTTTTACCACAATTTTTTGGCATTAATGGCAAAACCTCGTTTTAACATTTTTATTGAGAAAACTCGCATTTCCCCATTTATGTCTATATTCAAGTTTCTGTCATTTATGCCATATATTAGAAACCCTTAACTCATATTCATACCACTTGAACAATTATCAGGCAAAAAGGAAGAGAATCGGCTAGAATACTATTATATTGTCTTAACTACAAATATTGATTGATTAGAAAAGAGTAATTATAGTTCTGAATGACAATAAACTCGAAGACAAAATGGGCAACTTACTTGCTGAGGCCTTGAAGAAGACGATCCACACTCATGTCGCCACCTCCTCGTTCTTGTTCAACGGGCCCAGTTTCAACAGGGAAATCTAATGACAATAAACATTCATATATTACTTATCACATAGTTCATTATTGTCAAGCATCGATAGATATTGTGCCACATTTGAACTATACTGTATAGAGTATATATACTATGGAAAATGCTTGTGACATATGAAAATAAACGTTCTGTCCAGAACATTAAAAGCCATTAAATGACTATAAATATAAGCACTAATTACTTATTGCGTTGTCATCATCCTCTCTATACAAATATATACATATGCAGACGACAAGATATGACGCAAGTAATTGAGATGTGGAAATCGTTAATTTCATATAATAATGTCAGAGAGAAGAACAAGTGGATCGGATTTGAGAAGCAATTAAAATTGGCAAATGTGCCATGTATAAAATCATATAACTCTGTAACATGATCACTTATGGTTTATAGTAGAGCACTTTATGCATTTGACAGACACTCTCTACTTGCTCTAAATGTATACATGTATTCATTTTGTTCATGAAATGACGAAAGTATAGATCCTCATATGTGACATATGTTCCATTATATTATAGTATAGAAGGCAAAAACTTGTGCTGTTAGTCGTTTTGAGAACAAACATCATATGCCATACTCATGTTCATCACTTTGGGTTGAATCAATATAAGATTCATCTGGTATACCTTTTTATTGTAGAAGTTATAAGCATATATTTGGGTATATAGATTAGTAAGGGGTAATATGAGATAACTAATTATTTACCTTCAGATCCATCGAACAAGTATGAAGGGCCAGCTGCAATCAACTGTGATAAAAGTAGAAGAGCTAACACAGATCCTAGCACTGGTGACATTACTAATAATGACTTGGACTCTCTAATAGAAATTAAGTGAAAGTAATTCAATTGTAATTGCTACTCGCCGTCGTCTTTCTTTTTTCCCTTGATGATTCCTTGTTAGTTTGGTTTAGTTGCAATTTATTTTTGTCCAGAGGTCAAATTCAATTCCAACTTGAGACTTCCAACTTTTATTTTTACTAATGTATGTAATTTGTCCCAACTGATTTCGTCTTCACTTCTTATATTCTTTTGAACTTTGTTTGCTGTTAGACGTCTTCTTCTTTATTTATATATATTGAAAATTGAAACTACTTGTCAAGGTTACTTCTATTTTAAAAATGGACAGTTCTTTCCTTTAAGTTGCACTAAAAGTATTGAACGATATAACACACTGTCGCTTTTTCTTAATAGTATGTCGTCAATATTATTCTATATATTGTCTGGTCAACCAATCAATGATGACTTTTTCCACTCCTGTAAACAGCAAAAGTATAATAGTAAAATTGAGTCAATATTTAATACAAGTATTCAACATTAGCCTTATTACAGTTACAGTTATATAGAATTTCATTTTATGATAAATCGAAATGGAAGGTTAGAGTTATCTTGTTCACTAAATTATGCAAAGCTCACAAGAAAAGGTGCATTAAGACCTGTTTATTGAGAGTTGAGCTTTAGTATCACACCTTCAAATCTTTTGGGTTTATGTACTCAATATTTGGACTTTAACTTACATGAATAATAAATGAAGTTATATTCTAGAATGAAAATTTTTTTCTCTCTTTCTCTTGGCTTTGAAAGAGAGTTTCTAGAAGAACTTCAACCTTCAACTTTGTCCCATACAAAAAGAAAAAGTTTCATACGTCATGTCATCAAAGGTGCTCAGAGCTTAGCACTGACTAAGCTCAGCATGACATACGAGATAGAAAAAGTAAAATCTATATTTATTTTGATTGTGACATTTCAAATTTCTATTCTTAAGCTATCTAGAATGTATATCTGACATCAAGTGCGAAGAAGAACCGTTGTTGCTACATAGTTTTAGGAAGGAATGTATCATAAATAAATAAATATGCAAAAAATATATAATATAGTCTCGTGTAATTTTCCGCTATGAATCTATATATTTATTTATGTGCTTTATATTCTGTCATAGTGTCGTCCTCATGTATTATGCCGTTGACAAAAAAACAACATTTGTATCCGTAAACTATATATATGTCTATATAACATAATAGCTCTTCTAAATTCAACTCCTTCCTCTACATACAACTTTAAGGAAGAAGGAAACAAAGCAAAGAGAAGGAAACTCTTTTAAGTAAAATAGCTTTAAATAGGTAATTGGCTCAAATGCGACAACCTATCTCTTTCTCTCTAAAACTTTACTAGGCTCCAGAAGTTGTTGGTTCTACAGTATATAATGACGAAACTACTTGATGCTCCTGTTCTAGAAGTTGTAGTACAAAAAAAAACCGTAACACTAATCTCCAGTGAGACTCATAACATTCTAAATTTAATGGGATAGGAGAATCCAGTAGAAAGTTCAAAATGGGTTCGAAAAGTCAATGTCATGCATGTTATGGATACACCGACTTTCGTTTTTCTTTTTTCATTCCATGTGTTGCATATATTTCTCGTTTTAGTATCTTATGCTTTCTTCAGCTTTTAAACATAGCTCAAAATGAAAGAAACACAATTAGTAATTTATAACCAAGTCGTCACACGTTACCCCAATATTTTCTATTTTACTCATTTGAAAAGCTTCTCAATGTATAGCATGAGAAAGTTGGAAAACAGAAATGAGATAAATTTTAAATTAAATTTACACATCTTCCATCATTTTAATAAGCTGTTATGCTGTCTACTTAAAAAAACTTAACTTTGTCTTTTTGACTTGTTCTTAAATTCTTTTCCCAACGCGGAAAATTAATAGGGTTCTTTTTTCTCTTCCATAAGAGTCAAAACGATACATTACGTCAAACTGTAGAATATAGCTTTATGTAATATATGAGACGAAACATTGTATTCTGTTGTACTCTACACCTATGTCAACTTTGTAAAAGCAATCTGTCACTTTCTCAATTATTGGAGAAGAAGGGAAAAAGATGCTTTTCTTTCATGACAAATGATGCAAACACAAAGCTACTTTTCACCAGGCTACTTTCCCTATACTCTAACCATTGTGCCAACAAGATATCAACTTTCTTTTTTCTACAAAATTACAAGAATCCATCTCTCTATTTCCCTTGTAGCTCATTGGCACAAACACAAGAAGACGGAACCAACACGCAAATATTTTCTCGTTAGTTGCTCTCTGATCTTTTCGCATGACTCCCACACAGAATATAATAAGAGGCAAGCTTTCGCTAACTGTATATATTAATCTGCATTATACACGGAATCTCTCTTCTACATATATACTACGTCTCTAAAAACTGCAGAGACTCTTCTCTTCTCTTGACTTTCACCCTAAATCCTAAATGGCACAAGAAATGAGAGTATATATTCCCGACTTTGAGTCGCCATCGTAATGCAATTTTTTGCACAGTATATTTTCACCATTGCCAAATAAAGCAAGATATAATATACATATATAAATGCATTGCATTCAAGAAGCTACACAAAATATCCTCATAAATATTCCTCTATAAAAAGAACAAGTCAGTGAGTGAATAGAAGAAGATGAACTCTTGCCAAAAAGACTTTATTGTCATGTAGCATCACTATCATGACTTGTACTACTAGTACAAAAACATGTTTTTTTCTTCCACTGCGGATAGTTTTCTCCTACTTGTTTTTCAGCCCATGATACTTTTCTTTTGACTCATTCAGAGATGTAAGAAAAAGAAAAGAGAAAACTCCCATGAATCTTTAGAAAGTACACATAAAATAATGTAGGAGGAGAGTTTCAAAAAAGATTGAGATTTATTGACATGGCGTCACATCATTATTGAACACAACAAAGTTTTGTTAGAATTGTAATTGAATCGCCCCTATTGCAGAGTCAATGTAAATGCCAAAACATAGATATTACATAAATTCAATATAATGTGGGATGCTGTAAGGAATGAACGAGGATTGAATTTGAAGAAAACATTTAAATCTAAGCTGATTTAAACATTTAAAATACATCCCGTATATATATATATTGGTCTTACTATGATGCTGCTATAGTTTTACGAAAAAACACTGAGTAACGCCTTTTGAAAATATATATATAACAACACTATGGATTAAAGAGAAAGTGTTGGTTGTTGTATAGAAAGCTGGCGAGCCATGAACCATTTTGCTTCAAGACTCCAACATAGTTTCTCTTCCCAAAGTGTATTAGACAAGAAAGCTCAAGGCGATAGAAATACATAGAAGATGTATAACTTGTATATAAAGTTATACTAGTTAGAAAAGAAATATGACGTTGTTGTTTCTTGAGCTGCAAATATTTAAACCTACTTCCCTTTTGTTTGTAGTTTCCCTAAGAAGTAAGCATAATACTTACCAAAACTTTTCCTACAACTCCCTTTTTCTTTATCAACTTAAAGATATATGTATATATCAAGCTTCAACTGCTAATTCTAGTTATATCCAAAATTTATAATCCTGGAAACATTGAATGGGACCAGCAGATCTCACAGTTAACAAACAAGCTACTAAAAGATTTGTTTATTTGTATGCTGTCAAATATAAACAGTTAAATAGAACAGAAGGACACAATGCATTGAAACTCATTTGCGTCCTCTTATGGATACTAAAAATTTGCGACATTACTCTCTTCTTTCTCGCGTCAAATACTATGAAATGCTAATCGCACGTGTTACCACCATAGCATCAAAAAGACAAAAAGTTATTTTCTAAATGAAAGTGGATTGTTGGATAGAGAAAAAAGGTGGGAAGATGATTACACAAAGGAAGTGGTGATGGTAGGAGCTCAAATGTGTGCAAAAAAGAGAGAGAGAAAAGTGGCGAAGGAGAAAGCTCAAGAGAATTAGTAGAAAAGTATGAAAGGGAAAGTAAAGGAAAGAAAACATATGTGAGTAAGAGAAAAAGAGAGAGATTATATGCTCTCCACAGTTTTCTTATGTCTTTCTCTTTTAGAGACTTTTCCATTTCAGTTTCTCTTCTTCTCTTTCTCTCTCATACATGTTGAGAAGAAAAAAAAGGGATTTGGAAAATGTCATGCTTGTACTTATACTAACACTTGTACTTTTTTCTTATACATTTTTAGCTCTTTCTTTCCTCTCAAAAACCAAAATACGATCAAAAGTAGAAAAGATAAATGTAAAAAAGCATTACTCTGTGTGTATCTATAACTGTTGAGGAAAAGCTTATGTATATACTTAGAGATCCAATGGTTTTAGACCAAGTTGCTAAATTTTCTAAGCTTATATATACTTTTGGCTTTGACATATTTATATTCTATACTCTAAGTGCAATTCTATAAAAACACTTTCAGAAAAAGTACTTTTACCTATTATGTAGGAATATGAAACATTTTATGCATGCATATCTTATACCGATACTCAGTTTCTTTTGTATATCATAAATGCATATATAATATTCTATTCCATTTCTCTTCTTCAATATTAAATACCTTTCACTTAAGCAGATAAAGTAACTAGATTTAAAGAATTTCATGTAAGTTGAAATTATAGGTCATCTGCATACTATACATATTATATGCTACTTAACTGAATTATTAATTTTATGCATGTATATACACCATGAGCTTAATTAGCACAAATCCACCTACTTTTGTTGAAAACATCGTGGGAAGACTATAAATTTAGTTGTCTAGAGAGTATCAATTTTCCTCTTGACTACTAATAGACTATCTATATCTATTTTGCATGACTTTAGTGCATACATATAAAAGCCACAGGTCAAAACAACCTTATTATTGCAATTCAATTGCTGTGTGACTATTAGGTTATTTTCTTCTCTTTACTTTGAAAATCGTATTAGATTGTTTAATACTCGGCATTATAATTAGCAATGTAATATTATATAGTCAAAATTCCAGGTATAAACTACCACGATCTAATTTTCCTTTACATCTCTCTCTCTCTACGTTGTACACTTTGTTATAAATTAGGATTTCATATAAACTCATTGTAAGTCAGATGAACCTTACTAATATGAAGTAACTCGTATTACTTATATTATGTATATTACTTTAGTCATTGAGTTAGAAAAGGACAAGAGTGGAGCAAGTGAGTGACACAAGTAATCAAGTGTGCTTAATTACCTTCAGCTTTCATCACACTCATCTCATCTCTCGCTCTCTTTCTATCTCATCTCATATGCACACTGTACGAAACTTGTCAGTTGTAAAGAGAGAGAGAGAGAGAGAGATCAGCTTTCCTTCCGAGAGAGATATAAGTATTATATATTTTATACTAGGAAATGGACTATATAACTTAAAAGCTACTATGTATACTATATACTATAAAAGAGTAGAATAGATGAGAGAGAGAGTATACAAGTACAATAGCAGAGTGGGATGAACATTTTTGTTGTGAGCTTAGAGAGAGAGAGAGAGAGTAAAGACTGGAAGGAAAAAGTTTTTCTTTGCCATATGGAAGACTAAAGTACTACATAAATTGCTTTCAAGCCCGTCTTTCTCTCCTACTACTTTCTTCTTTTACCGACAAAAACAAAAGCCGTCTTTTACTTTTCTACACCTTTTTCATTCTCTGTCTGTTTTTGTACACTTGAGAATTGTTGTTGGTGTTAGTGAGTGAGATATGCCTTTAAATTTATATGTTATTGAATGCTGAGCTATAAAACAGAAGAGAGAAACAGAGAACATTTCACTAAAAAGGAGAAAATTTTAAAGTTGACCAAAATGTTGACCCTATTTCATATTACAATGGAGAAAGCAAGCAAGAAAACAACAAGTTTTTTCCTATTGGGCTTCTACGCTGACCTTTTATACAAACATAGAAAAGAAAGTAGCTTCTTTCACGCTGTCATGTTGTTGATGTTGTTGATTCTTGATATGTATTATGTAAGGTGAATAAGTGAAAGAAGAAAGAAGGACTACTTAGATACTATAGGACTATAGAAGAATCAGTAAAAATGCATGCAGCACTTTGAGAAAGAAAGTCTTACCTTTTTTCTAGTAGCTTAACTCCTTTATTGTCATGTAAGCTGAGAGAGTAAAGATTATGGACAAAATGTGACCAGATGAAGAGGAATCACGAACGAAGAAAAACTCACTTTTTTTTCTTCTTTCCTTTTTCTATTTGATAGTATATACAACTCTCAAATGAAAGAATTGTCGACTTTCTTTTAACTACTGAATGAGGTAAATGTAATTTTGGAATTTCTCTCTAGATAGATATATATATATCTATACTTTCTCCTGTTCAAAGAAATTTGAATGAAAATGTAAATTCTAAAAGAGTAGAATATATTAATATTTTAGTGTAGTTGGTAGACTAAAAATGTTGACTTGTGTTGTTGAGATTTGTCTCTATATATATATTGTATATAGTTGTGTCAGCACAATTACTATTAGTACTATACAGTCCTTATGCTTTTCAGCAACTGACTTGATTTGACTCAGCCTTCACTCTATTTCAAGTTTCACCAACAAACTGACTCAGACTCTTTCTCTCCTTTCATAGTGAACTGGACATGGAGTTGAAGTTCTAGTTTCTTTCTTGTCAGAAGCAGGAGAAAGTAAGGGAGAAAGAAGACGAGAGCAAAGCATTGAACATGCACCATTTAGGAAAGCTTGAGTTTATATACATAGGAAGGAAAGAAAATGTGATTCTTAAGAGTATATAAGAACCGGATATTATCCTTTTCTTAAAAACTTGAAACAAAAATTGCAAATTGGTGAAATGAAAAAAACATAAAAAAACAACAACCAAGAAAAAAAGGGAAATTGAAAATCTAAAATCTCTGTCAAATTTCATTCTTCATAAAAAAAAGTCACAGAGAAGCGAAAAGGTAGATAGAGAATTCCAAATTTCTTTTGAAAATAGGTTTAAATAGGAAATGGGAAAGTCTGATCTGACCTTTCTCTGTGAACTGCATACTAAAATGTATAGCTCTGTTACAACTTTTAGAGTACTAGTACTGCTATAGTAGTACATATAATATCTACTAGTGAAATTGTATATAACATCAAGTTTAGTTTCTAGAGTAGCTTAGCTACAGGGCTTTTCGTCCGGGTCGTATTCTCATCTTTCCTCCCAGGAGGGGAGTTACTTGTCTTTTTCCACTTTTCCTATAATTTCGGACGAAGCCATGCAATGTGCATTCCATTTCATTCAGTCTTACACTGATGTTGTATATGTAACACAAAGCCACAAACTACTGGCAAATATATAGACAGTATCTTTCTTTTAGTATAGACTCCATTATTTTACACTGCCACAAGCTACAAATAGTAACATGCTAGTGTTATCTGTTTCTTTTGCTCCTCTAGATACTACATTGCTTATGAGACCCTGTTTTACGTAGAAGACACAGAAAAGAAAGTAAAGCCAAAGTTGTCAATGAGAGATAGAACGAAAATGGATCGAGGATTATAACATAGTCCACTTTTTCTTTTTAAAAGATATGAGAGAAATGTACTATTACTACAATGACCATCAGCGTACTACATTATACAGTGTGTTATACATTAGCCCAAAGTCAAAAAGAGAAAGAAGTTGTGCGTGGGTGAAGAAAATATCTGTATAGCATATACAGTGTGCAGTGTCAAAATCATTGGATGAGTTTGTACGGGAAGAGTTAGAAAGAAACAAGCACCTCAAAAACCGCAGTGAATTATGTAATCTTGATGAGTAAATATAACCAACCTGTTATTATGGGTCTCTCTCTCTCTCTTTCACTCTTAAAGCTTTGACTACTTTGACTATATACATGAATGACTCACACCTTACTTCACCAAACTTTCTCTCCTTTCATCTTCTTTGCTTTGCCTACAGACTCTCTGTTATTATAGATAATAGTATGCCGAACACACACCAAAGAGACCACATACAGAAGAAGAAAGAGTGTCTATAGTTAGTTAGTACATTCACATTGCATATTATCAACATCAACATGTTTCTTCTTTTAACCAGCAGCACTATAACACCATCCATCTTACTAAATAAATAAACATTGTACTAACTACTATAATTTATATATCCTTCATGTTGATGTATAAATGGGTGTCGTGTAATACTTTGTATTCAACCAACTCTGACCCTTCATGTAGGTATTTAAAGTCATGTCATGTCATGTATATGTCAGTGAAAATAAAATGAATCTTATTAGCATAGACTAACAGTATAACTTATACTGTATAAGTATATACATGTGTGTAATAATGCAATACTTAAAAGGTGTTTTAATGTTATAATGGTTCCAAGCCAATTCATAGCATACTGCCAAAAATGGAAAAGTTTAGTTTGATATAAAGAAAGCGTGAACAAGTGAGTGAATGGTGAGAGTAGTTATAAATTCAATGCAACAGGAGAGAAAGAATAATAATTTATGTGGCAAGAGAGCCAAGAAAAGAAAACGGACAGATGGCCATTTTTCATGGCTATGCTTTTTAATAGGAAAAGTTTTTCTGTTGTTAAACTACTACTACCATCATGAAATATAAAATGTTAGTATGTATCCATGCAAGTTGGATGAAGCCAAAAAAATTATTATACTGCCGTATATGCAAATTTATATATTATAATAACGTCACTGATGATAAGAAAGTCATAATGACAAAATTTTGTGACTGCAGTCAGAATTCTGCTCTTATTACTATTCACAGTATATATTATACAGTATAAAGTCATCAAAAGTTATTAAACTACTACAGAAAATGCTTAGTCAGGATCTTTATCACATGAACAAGATTTATATACTTTTATTATTTAAGAGTGTTATAAAAATTTTATATATTTTTTTTTCATTTTTGTCTTCTGTAACCTATACTATACTTTTAAGCTCTGGAATATTGTCTTTTCTGCCCATAATATTTTCATCTTCATCATCTGAGGAACATAATGAATCACTATCGTCTCCTTCCATTCCATTGGTATTAGCTTTTTGAATTTGCTCCGACTTGTCAGTTAATAAAAATTGAAGAAGAAATTTATTATGGTTCGACCTGTGATCAAATATATTATACATAATGTTATAAAATCTTTGATGTAGTAAAAAAATAATAACAATAAAGAGAAAAAAAGAGACTTACAATGAGATCAAATCTTGTTGTTTGGTCGTCACATTTTTCTCAACCATGTTGAGTGCTGGCATTAAACTCCATCCACTACTACTACTTGTTCCAACTTCTATTTTCAACTGTGTTAAATGAGCTTCTAGTAATGACTCTAGCCATACTAAATAAAATTGGAGATGACGACTTCGGCCCAGTTCAGCCGATAGGAAAGTAAGAAGAAGTTTCACATAATTTAAATTTAATCCTTGACAAACGGCTGAAACTATTTAAAACAAAAAAAACAAATTAATTTATTTGAGATATAAGTAAATGCCAAATGGAAAACACAAACTTACTATGCGACACGGGAACATTTTCTATTACATGACGAATATCTTTTTCCTGATTTAGTCGAAGGGCCATCATCAAAGCTATAATTACATAAATATAAGTATTGAAAAGGAGCTTTTATGCGTAATATAATCTATTTATTTACCTCGATCATATTCCTTTTCTTTTATCACATTCTCAATATTCATAGGTGTAATAGATTCATCAGCATCAATTGGATCGAATGCAATTTGAAGATCAGTAGAATATATGAGTAATCCTTCTGTACTTGTAGCAGCCCACGAATGACCAGTTGGACAAAAACGAATAGCTGACACACGAATATCTGCATTATTTACAGTTCTTGATGCCATATCACCTTTAGCAACACCTGGTAACTTAATTTTTTCTGCGTCAGAATCATTTCGTTCTTCCACTAAATCCATGTTACCAAATTCAGACAATTTTCGATGATTAATGAATTCCTAGAGACAAAAAAAACAAATAATGAATAAATATAGTTTTCCCTACAAATCAAATTAATAAGTAAATAAAACTTACATCGACAGTATCAAATGAACGATTTTTAGTAACAACAAATTTGTTGATAAGAACTTGTCGTGATGCGTCATAAAGACAAATATTTTTAGATGGTCCACCACAAAGTAAATAGTTACCATCTGCAGAGTATGAAATTGTTGTAAAAGCTCTGAAATTATAATAAAAAAATAAGTAATGAATATATATAGTCTATTATAATAATTATATTGTATGCAAGTAATCACAAATTACATACATTCCTTGAAGATTTTTCTTGGCAGTAATAACATCTTTACTTTTTCTTCCAGCACCAAGATGATTTCTTCCTTCAATACTACCAAGTTGAGTAGAATTTACAGTATCAAAAAATGTAACACAAGAATCTAAGGTTCCAACAGCAACTTGTTTTCCATCAGGGCGAAAAGCTAGAGTAGTTCCTTCAGATGTAAGTTGAATAATTTCTTTACTTCCACTAGATTCAATAGCTTCCCACAGTCTTAATGTTTTATCCCAACTGACTGTAGCTAAAAGAGAACTTCTAAGAACAGGAGAAAATGCTATAGAAGCAACTGGACCTTCATGCCCACTAAGAACTTCTAATAATCTTCCAGTTTTCATTGACCATAGAAAAATTTCAAATAAATCAAGACAACCAGCCGCAACAAATTCTCCACTGGAGTCAATTGTTACACAACTAAATTGAGCTGCTCTTGGTGATGTAAAAGTACGAAAATTTCTATATCTTGTCAGATCAAATGCTCTCACTGTTCCATCTAAAGACGATGATATAATTGCTTTTCCATGTTGAGTGAAGCAAACACCAGTTACAGAACTAGAATGATCAGTAAATGTTACAAAACAAAATGATGTTGATGTATTCCAGACTTTAACTTTTCCATCTTGACCTCCTGTTGCTATATATCTTCCATCAGGTGAAAAGTCAAAAGTATTCATTAGATTGAAATGACCTTGTTGTTTCATAATATAAGTTTCACTTTGCCATTCCCAAACAAGAAGTTGTCCAAGAGTTGGACAACCAAAAGCAATCCATTCACCAGTTTTATCCAAACATATTGTTGAAATATGATGTTCTGAGATACTATAAAAACAGAGAAAAAAGTATAAGATAATGAAATACAAAAAAAAACAAGTATTATTTATACCTCAAAGAATGGACAAGATTAAAATCTGGTAGCTCATGCATAAAAAATGCTCCATTCTCAAATCCACTAACAAGTATACCAGAAATTGGATTGAAATCAGCACATTTAAGTTCAGGACGACGCTCTCCACTTTTAAATAAAGATGAATAATAATGTCGATTTGATCTTTTAAATCTAATCCAATTTGTTATTTCTCCTTCCTTATTCTTCTTAATTTCATCATCTTCATCATCAATTTCTTCTTCTTTTTGATTTGTAGTTGATTTTATTTTCTTCCTCTGTACAGCAATATCATCTTCTTCTAGTCCATCATTATTTAGTGAGAATGTGTCTCCACCAAAAGGTAATAACTCATCAGGCTCAAGAGAACAAGTCCATACATATAATTGTCCATTTCGACTTATAGAATATACATCGTAATTATCACGAGTAAAAAAAGCAGCAACAATTGGTGAAGAATGACCAGGGACTACTGATGCCTTTGTCATTTGTTGATATTTTTCTAGTGGATAAATTCTAATTATATTATCTTCACTACCAATTATGATGAGCCTATATATAAAACCAATTGACAAAACAAAAAAAAAACCTTATTATTTTCGGATTTACAAATATATATATATATATATTTATTCATCTATTATTTACCTAGAATCAAATGACCATTGAACACAAGTAACATCAGCAGTAGAATCATGAAAAACTTTTTCCATTACAAAAGGATTAAAACTTTTGTTGGCTGTTGGTGCATTGTAGATAAAAACTGTCGAATCTTTTGCAAGAGCAAAATGTTGACCATCAGGAGAAAATTTTATAAAGCGTACTGGTCTTCCAACATTTAAACAATGAATCATCGTCTTACTGATTAAGCTTATTACATGTACTTCACCAACTGCAATATATCAATGAAATAAGAAGTTAAGACAGTGTTACAGATTAAATTATTATTATATCATTACTCTCATTTCCAGCAATTAGAATTACACCACTTGGTGAAAGAGCTATGGCTGTATAATTGTGACTGGCTTCAATTCCTCCAAGAGTACAACTTGTATGACTAAAGAAAATCATAAAATAAAAGAGCCAATAAGGTATAATAAAACTTGATGAATGTAACTTACTTTTTCAGATCATAAAGTGTTATTCGATTTCCTACAGGACTAATGACAGTAGTTCCATCCGGAGTAAAAACTACATTTCCTTGCACATAAACAGTGCCCAGCAGATTGGAAAACTATAAAGTATTTTAGTGGAAGATGAATTTTTTAGTCACATGTTATTGACAATTGGTCTCATCTTAAAGTTTCTAAATCAATTAATAAATAATGTTTAAATACCTTATAAAGTTTCATTGCTCAGTCAGACAGTATGCAGTAGTACTTAATCAGTAGTGTCAGCAAACAACAGTCAACAATCAATACAAAACAAATTACAACAACTATGTTTTTTCACCACCACCAACTACCACGTGTAGACTAAAACAAAAATCCATTAAATTTCCCTCATAAGAAGAGTATGTATTTACTTACCTTACATGATGCATGCGCACTCTCTATAGGCAATATTGTTATGGAAATTATTGGATTGGGCGTTGGTGGAAGACAGTCGAAGTAAGTAAGTATGAGGGTGTTTCATTAGTCAAAAGTCTGTGCAGAAGTCACACACAACAATATCTCATCATCTCTAGTCTCATAAAGTTTTTACTTCAGGTTTGTAATATATTTGATCATATTTCTAATCATTTCAAATTGTGAGTGTACTAATCAATCGTCCCTACTTTCTTTTATAGATATCTAACCAAAAATGGCCGAAGTTAATCCAGTATATGGCCCTTTTTTCGGTGTAATGGGAGCTGCCTCAGCAATGATTTTCAGTGGTATGTATTTTTCTTTCATTTTGAGAACAAGAGTAAAGTTGTAGTACTAAAATATTCTTTGTACAAATTATATATAATAAGTAATATTCATGTTTAATTTGTTTATATAGCTCTGGGTGCAGCGTATGGTACAGCGAAATCCGGAACAGGAATTGCTGCAATGTCAGTAATGAGACCTGAACTGATTATGAAATCTATCATTCCAGTAGTTATGGCAGGTTAGTCCATAAGTTTCATAATTGATGTGTATCAAAATTATTAACAAAAATATTTTAAAAAATCTAGGTATCATTGCTATTTATGGACTTGTCGTCGCTGTTCTCATAGCCGGCTCATTAAAAGAGCCATCAAAAGGATACACAGCATTCCAGTAAGTTGTTTTTCTTAAAAGTAAAACTTAATGATGATGTGAAACTAAAATTTAAACTATTTGTTTCTTGTTTTCAACAGAGGGTTTTTGCATTTGGGTGCTGGTTTAGCTGTAGGTCTAAGTGGGTTAGCTGCCGGTTTTGCCATTGGAATTGTTGGTGATGCAGGTGTGAGAGGAACAGCACAGCAACCTCGACTTTTTGTTGGAATGATTCTAATCCTCATTTTTGCTGAAGTACTCGGTCTGTATGGACTCATCGTGGCAATCTATCTATATACCAAACAAGGCTAAATAATAAGCAAAAAAAGAGATGATGAGTGATGCTGCTGATGAAAAAACCAGAATCTAGTTGTTAGATATTAGTGAGTCTCCGATATATAATCAATGTGTAAAAAATGTAACCAATATGTGCAAGATAATATAAATGTCTATATATAAATATAATAAGAAGTATAAGTACTTAAAGGAAAATTGTTTTTCAGAATCGTTCTCATTCATATATTATTTCTCTCTATACTCTCTAATAACTAATAACTACATATATAATAAGTATGCATATTGAGAGACCATTTAAAAAGCATAAAAGAAAAAAGGCAATGGCATTAAAAATTAAAATACGAAAGGAATAATTATCATCATTGCTTCCATTATGCAAATAATGGACTAGTATAGCTTCTTTTTTTAAAGTCTCGTCTCAATTCTAATTTCTCTCATCAATAGAAGGACAAGAAGAAGAATATTTAAATGCCGTAATATTCATCACATGTATGTGATAATATATTCTGTCAAAAAAATACAGATCTCTTGTTGTGTATCGATTAGATGCACATCAAAACTCTATGCCATTTTCAACATTACATAACATGAAGAAATGGAGACACAATTTCTCTTCTCTTCTGGTGTTCTCAAATCCGTTACTTGCGTTCTGTTCTGTATAATAATGCTCTCAAAGTTTTAGAGAGAGAGAGAGAGACCAAATGGATGTTTATAAGTACGCATGAACATTTTTATAACATGGAAGAGAATAGGTAAATATCTACAAAAAAAGAGTCAGATCAGAATATTCACTCTTATGTGTAGTTCATAGTTGTAGACACTTCAAGTGCATCTCAGTAAAATAAGAGAGAGAAGAAATATTTACAAGTTAAAACAATGTGTACCCCTTTGGAAGTCCAATGACCTCAAAGGTCAATTTAGATCAACATACACAATTGACACATTATTCATTTGTTCTTTGGTTTTGTACTAGTTCATTTAAGGAAGAAGCAAAAGTAGTAGACACATATAAACACAAATAGTAGTAGCATGAAGTCAAAGTCTTGTGTTGATCGTTGCCGTTGTCAAATTCATTATTACTGGTTACTACTATATTATTGTTGTGGCTGTGTCAAGTTTTGATGACAATTATTATTTACTTATTATATAAACTTTTGTTGTGTCCTCTTCAACTCTTAATTACACAGGTAATAACTATAATTGTATAACTATAACAAATGATGTATGGAAATGAGCTATATTCAATATATTAACCTGTCTCTTTTTGACTTTTTTGTAAACAGAACAGAGTGCAGTTTTTTTTTCGCTTGTCTTGAACTGTTGACCAATTGAGACTTTTTTTAATATCAAGATTTGTTGTGAAGATTATTATTATAGTATACATAGTTGATCTACAACACTATTATTTTGTTTTACAAAATGTATCGTCAATTTCATCATCATGAACAAAAGCAGCGAATCATTACTTACAAGTTGGAGATCAAATAATACAAAATAATTATTATTATGAGTGATACAACACTAGTACCACCTAATAAAGGTGGTAGTAGTGTTAGTAGCAGCAATGGACCAACTGCCGTTGGTAGATTACATCGTCGGATGGAAAATTATCGTAAACATCATGATGAGATAGTTCCTCGTTTTGAGCATACAGTTTCTGGTGTTACTGAACAGCAAAAGGCTGATACTCAAATTCTTCGACAAAGATTTCTAGAGTCAAAAGCAAAGAAATCTGGGAAAAAGTCAGACAAGAAAAATCAAAATTCACAACAACAGTCGGATGGTGTAAGTTTAATATTTCTTGTCTATTTAATTTACATAATATTGGATTATATATATATATATATATATGATTATATGTACTATGTTACAGATTACTTCCAAATCTGGAAATAAACGTTCAGCAATAGCAGCATCCTCTTCTTCTTGTGGTGATGATCAATTGGATCCATTAAGTATTGGTGGTGATAGTTATGAGCCTCCTAAAAAGATACCTCATAATTCATCTGCGACTGGAATTTCTTCTACTGGATCAACTTCCACATCATTCCAACAATATGGTCATTCCAAAACCAATGCTCAGAAACAAAAACGTATGTGCAAGTACACATTAAATAAAATTAATACAAAGACTGGAAAAATTCTAGCTACGAATTATTTTGACAACATTGAAAATATTCATTCATATGTTCCTGAAAAAATTTTAATTGATGGAAAGCTTTTAGTTATTATTGTTGACGAAAATATAAAGGAAATCAGGATTGGTAAAATTAAATCTCTACTCTAATATTATCTGATAGCTGATATTCGTCAAAAAATAAAATGCAAACATTATTTTTTGACAAATATGCATTTTTTTTATTAAAATTCGCAATATAACCCATCAAAGACGTCTATATTTTTCTGTTCTTTTAAATAATTTTTATTTTTGATATATTTTTTTAATATCTATAGATTTCGATTTGTAGAAAAAAGAATGACAAGAGCCTCACTTCAATATATTCTTTAGTCATTGAATGAGGCGCTATCCATACTTTCTCAACTTTTTAGAATTTATTCAATTACTATAAAAAACCTGAGCTTCTCCTCAACTACTAGAGTCATATAGACGATCTCTGTGGACCAAAACGCGACCAATTATTTATTTATAATATAATAATATATTCATATTTAATATTGTCGTAAATTGTTAATTAGCTATGTTTTGTTTTTGTTTCCATTTTTTTCTTTTGATTTAGTAGGCAGAAAGCAATCAAATAATTCTCAAGCTTCATCTGGATCTTCCAAATCTAATACTGGACAACAGCAACAAAGTTTACAAATGTCTTCTACTTCAACACCATATACAAATAGTACACTAAATAACATGAACCAATCACATATGTCATCATCATCATCATCATTAGTATCATCTTCTGCTTCCTCTTCCACCACAGTTCCAGTAGCATCATCATCAAGCAACAACAATCATTCAAATAATAATCATATACTCCCAGAATATAAACAAGAGCCTTCTTCATCTTCTTCTTTTGTAGATGATTTAGATCAATGTGTAGGATCACTTGATACAGACTCAGATACATTCAAGGATCTAATTTCTGAGATATCTGATTTGAATGATTTTATGAAAGTATTTGATTTCGATGAAGTTCCTTCTGCTTCTCAATTACAGCAGCAGCAACCAACTTCACAGCTATCACAACTACCACATCAGCTTCAACCTGAAAAAGTTCAAAATGTTCACAACAATAATAATAATAATAATAATCCTAATCACATTCATAATCATCATCATCACCATCAACAACAGCAGCTAATGCATCCCAATGATTTTAATGGTGGACATAATAGTAATAATAATACTCTTGGACTTCATAATCAAGTTGCAACTCCTATAACTCCAAATTCAATGTCACCAAGAAGTAATAATATGCATCATCATCATCATCTCCAGCAGCAACAACAACAATCACTTCATCATGGCATTGTTAAAATAGAAGGTGGACAACATCATTCTGGAAATAATAGTACAGCTTCTGCTGGTCCAAGTCCTGTTGCAGCTTCAACGGCATCTCCACTTGCTTCACAATTAAATAATCAACATCAAATTGGCTCATCATCACAAACTCCACCATATTCACAATCTGCAAATACTCCTACAACAAATATTTATGAAAGTGCCTCACCTGGACCATTACAAAGAGCAGCAAGTACTACACCTACACCACCAAATAATAGCACTACCAATAATAGTAATAATAATAATAATCGAACAAACACTTCAAGAATGAGCCTTGAATCACCAGCAGCTCAAACATTAAAACAAATGGCAGAGCAACATCAACACAAGTACAAAGGAGGAAATCCTACTGCTAATAATAATAATAATCCAAATAATAATAATGGAGGTAATACAACACCAACATCAGTTATGCCACCTACATCTCAATCACCAGCAAGATCACCATTTGCAGCAGGTGGTGGCGGACAACTCAGTGATCAAAATTTTGTAGGAGGAGGAAGCTTTAATAATAATGGAGAATTTAATAATCATCATAACCAGATGTACTCTGGAGGAAATAGTGCAAGTCCTCATCAGATGAATGGTCCAATGAGACCTGGAATGGAATCTATAGTAGGACAATCACAAAAATCACTTCCAAATATGCAACAACAACCTGCAAATAATAATAATATTCCCTCTTCCTCCTCCTCGGCATCTTCTTCCAGTGGCCTACGACTTAACAATCATTCAAATTTTCCTCAGTCGTCGTCGTCGTCAACGTTAAACTGCAATAGCAGTAATAGTACTGGTGGTGGTGGTGGTAATAGTCATAATAATAATAGGTCTTTCAGTGAAGATGATGATGAATTTTCTTCTCGTAATAATTCTTCTACATCACGCCAACATGCGTCGCAGCCGTCACGTAATATTAATAATCCTAATCTTTCTTCTGTACAACAACAACAACAACAACAATTCACTAATAGACAACCGCCACCTAATTTACATTCTGTTGATAACAATTACGGACCAATGAGATTTGGAGGACCAATGTACAGAAGTAACACTGGTGGTCCAAATAATATAATGCAACAAGCAATAGTAGGAGGACTTGGTCCAAATCAACAACAACAACCACCACCAAGTAATATTGGATCTCAACAACAACAACAAATGCCTTCTTCTTCTCCTTCTTCATCTGGTCCACCAACAAATGTTAATTTAATGTCTGCCCAAATGCATCAACAAATGCAACAATCCGGAAATTATCAACAACAACAATCCTATTATCATCAACAACAATCGACTGATCCTAATCATCAACCATTTCCTATGCAAGGTAATAATGGAGGACCAGGCCAAACAATAAATTTTACTCAGCAACATTTACGAGGTGGAGTAAGTAATAATAATAATCCTAATGTTAGTCAACAAAAAGGAATGTCTTTCCCTCCTCAAAACATTCTTCAAGGACAACAACCAATGACTATAGGCCCACAACAACAACAAAATATTAGACCTAATAATAATATTATAATAAATCCACAACAACAACAACAACCAAATCCTATGATAAATAGTATGCATCAACAACAACAAGCAAGAATGGGTATGAGACCACAGCAACAAAGATTACCAGGGTCAGGATTATCTCCTGCAACAGGTGTACAACCACATGAAATGATGATAACAAGAATGATGATGAATCAGCAACAGCAGCCTCATAATAATCCTAATAATAATAATAATAATGTTCCTCTTCAACCTATTAGAGGACCAAATCCTGTTGGTATTCGACAACAAAGAGATCAACAACTTCAAATGATGGCAGATGGATCACAACAACAACAACAATACTTTCAACACCAACAAGGAAATAATAATTGGATGTTTGTTCGTGGAGGAAATAATATGCCATATAATAGTCAACGTGGTCCTCATCCACCACCTAATTCAATGCAACCAAATATGATGGGTGGTGTCCCAATTCCACAACAACAACAAGGACAAATGCAGATGTCTGTTAATGGACCTAATACAACAAGATGGATGATGCCTCCTGGTGGTGCTGGTAATAATGTACAACAGATTCGTCAACAACAATTTAGGCACCAACAAATGGGTCAACAACATACATATAATATGGATGGTAATAAAAATATCTTACTAATAATAGATACGATTTTATTTAATAGAATCAATCTATATTTACATATCTTTTCTTTTTTCTTTCTTTTTTGTTGTATATTTAGGTCAGTCACAAGTGCAACAACAAATGAATGGTCCTAACAATGTACAAAATTTTATACCAAACCAAAGTCAAGGAATGAATTCATCTAATATGCCTAATGGTATGTATCATCAAGCACCACCACCGCCACAACAACAACAATCAAGTGGAATAGTTCAAATGAGTGGTGTCAACAATATTGTGTCTTCTTCGACCAATGACATTTGTTCAAATATGTTGCCTACTAATAATAGTGAAGGTCGTAAAAATGATGAATTTAATATTGATCTCTTAGACATTCCTGGCCTCGGAGATGGATATTCTAGCACAAATGATTTTCCTAATCCTTTTGGAGAAGCGTCTCTTGCAAATCTATTTGACAACTTATCATAATGACTCTAGTTTTTAGTACAATTATTATTATTATTAGTGACTTAGAAAGTAAATACTTTTTACAAATAATCCGTAATATATCTCTCTGTAAAAGAAACTACATACTATTATTATAAGAAGGAATTTAAGCTAATAATTGATTAGTACAAAGGGGTTTTTCTTCTCTCTGATTTATAAACTATAGTACAGACAGAGTTTTTTTTTACTAAAAAGAATTAGAATATAGGGAATTTATATATACATATGAGAATTGATCAAACAAGGGGTTGAGTGATGAGTTATATTACCATAAGAAGGCCGTATTACTGCCATATGCCACCACAAAATATACCAATTTTTTTGCAATGTCAATTTCTTCCGTGTCAACTGAGATATTATTAAGAAAGTTGTTAATTTTGTAACGTACCAGTATCTAATTAAGGATGAATGAACCGGTCGAAAGAACTAGTAGGTATTAGTTTTTTTTTGCAAAATATTTTATATAAGTAAATATATATATATATATATATAGATATTAATTAGTAGAACAAATTCAAAAGCAGCAGCTTTAAAAATATTTTAATTGCTTTTTTCGTCATAAGTAGCTGACTTTTGGTTACTCATTTTCCTATTTGAAACTACTTACACGAGAGTAACTATTATTATTATACAATATATAGTGTTACTTTTATTAGTTTGAGTTTAGACAATTAACGAGTTTACATTTCAACCATGTTATCCAAAAATATATACTGTGCAAATTCGAGGTGTATTAGTTATATATATTCTTAGTTAAATAATTCAAAAAGTTTATTATATATAGTATTTTTTAAGATTTATTAAATCAAATTTCTGCCAAATCATTTATACAAATAATATTATTAAGTAGGAACGCACATGATAAACAGAAATTCTTATGTAATTTTTTTATGTTTTTCATTTTTATATTACAAGTATTTGTTCTCAGAATTTACTCATCAATATTTTTATTTATTTATATAAACACCACAAGTTTTTCCTATGATGTTCATTCCATAGAAATTATATACATAATGTGGTATTTTTCACTTTACAAAGAAGCAGAGTAACATACTTAATTTTTTGTACTACTTTGAGACTACTATATATTATCTACTATATTACTTATATAACAACCACTTATAAATTGTGAAATGATTTCAAAAGTCTGAAGCATTTGAATATATAATGCTTAAGCATACAACTTTTGTGGTTAATTTTTTATATATACTTGTTTAAGTTATTAAGTTAGTGTTCAACTCTGCATTTTTATTTTTGTTGTGTTTTTTGCCTACTTATTATTTATGTCTTGTTGGCTGCTGCTAAAAAGTTTTCTGTCAGAAGCAACTCTCAACGTTTCTCATCTCAACTCTTAAATACTTATATAATCAAGTTCGAGAATACATACTTATACTCGCATGTATTATGAAAAATATGTGTATTATTAAACTCATTAAAATATTATATATATATACATATATTATATATGAATTGTATGTAGAAAAATAGTTCTGTATGATGTATGATGTGATGTGATGTCTCTGCTGTTGCTGATATTGGAATATAATTAATTAATTGTATGTTTGTTATACAATTTCAGTAGTGGTTAATACATACAAACTCTATAGTAATAATATGTTACTTGATGATGCAATTAGTTGATGTTGTTAAAAGAAGCTAAAAACAATGTAGACAATTAAGTGTCTTTAATGCTCAGAGATAGGCGAGAGCTGTAAAGAGCAAGAGCCAATTCTAAGACAAAGAGTTACTCTAATTACAAAACGGTGCTAACTGTTGTAAATTAAATTAAAAATTTACTCCTTTTCCAATTGTTGTAATTAGTTATATTATAAATATATAATATGTGTGTCAAATTAAAAGGGAAATGTTAATGTTGAATTATATATATATATATATATAATTGTCGATTGTTGTTGCTTCATGTAATAGAAACATAGAAACGCAAGTACATGTTATATATATGTATGTAGTTATAGAAAGCAATAATATAAAGACAAAGAAATGCAAGGCCACAAAAAGTAAAGAGAAAAATTGTAACATATTATAAAAGGAATCAATAAGAATAATTCAAGCCCAGTGTACTAATTAAAAAATTGTATGTCAAAAAGGTTTAAAAAAAGCTAGCGTCACTCACATCACAAGCCACTGCCAAACCAAAAAAATGGTATGAAAATGTGTTTCGAATGCAACTCTATTGTTGTTATTAACTATTTATGTAGCTTTAGTATAAAACTTTTGAGAGACAAACTACTAAAAGTGACATAAGACGACAAACTTAAACTAAAGTGGCATATTATACATATGTATGTGCTTTGATAAAAGTCTTGTGTTAAAACTTCCTATTACAACAATGTCGAATTTTGAATATATATATATATATTAAATACTTTACATATATATTATCTCTATGTGAAAACAAATTTGTAAAAAAGTATTATGTATAATTACTAAGTAAGTAGGATCGTAATAGTAATAATTACATATTATTATTATTATTATTACATCATTAGTTGATATGAATGTATTTAAAAATATCAGCATTACAC
The DNA here is from genome assembly GCA_009869805.1 of Oncopodura yosiiana. Classification (NCBI taxonomy): domain Eukaryota; kingdom Metazoa; phylum Arthropoda; class Collembola; order Entomobryomorpha; family Oncopoduridae; genus Oncopodura; species Oncopodura yosiiana. The sequence continues at coordinate 80,209 of VCNE01001291.1, forward strand.
TGTTGTACTTATATGTACGTATGCCAATAAGTGTGTTTTTTGTACCAAGAAGACAGCGAAAGACAAAGAGGGTTAATTCTTAATTAACTAACCATGCAAATATTATTATGATGGAAAAAACGAATAATAATAATAAAATCAAACATCAAACCATACCATTACTATACACGCCGGTTTGATACAGTTTCAGAAAAAACTTCAATGTTGTTTTGCACAATTTATTTATTGGTAATACATATATCTATTACATATTATTTGGGCTTTTTAGAGATAATTTAAAAATAATCACAGTTACAATCCATTGTGCGGGTACAATATCCACGTCTTCCTCCCAAACTTTTACACATTCTGTCACAGCCAGCTCCATTATTTTGACACATTGTCATCATACTATTAAAGTCGAAAATTCGGGATGTTGCAATTACTTCAGTATGCTTGCTCTCACTAGTGCCTAATGAGTATTAAATAAGTATTATATTTTAAATACATATATTAAAGCGAAATAAAAAGAAAGATTAGTATTTTACCAATTACTGCAAAGACAGCAATCACGGTGAGAAGGATAGAAACAAGAAACTTCATTGTGTAGAATTTTTTTCGCTTTTTTGTGAATTTCAGCACAAACTAAACTAGAAGTTTTCAGCTCTTATATAGTTGGAAATTTAACCAAAAAATCTGGCAAAGCATTATTTCTTAATTACGTTGATTGTGGTCAAGATATGAAAAATAGTAACAGTATCAAAAGTGTCAATCATTACCATTATATTATTAGTAGTATAGTTAAAAGTTTTATTGCATCCGTATTAATTGATTTGTTTGTACAGGTGAAGAAAAATTGTACTACTGGTAGTTTCTGGATTTTCAGTAACAACTACTGGTATTTTTCAGCTCAGTACTAACACTGACTTGGAGTTAATTATTATTATGTATATGTATTATCAATTTCATAATATGAATTATGAAATATGAAATGGAAAAACAAGAGGCAAACTGAGACTCAAGCCAAGAAATTAGAGAAACAGAAAACTGACTTTAAAAAGCTTTTTTCTGGCCTCAGGCTTTCTTGTAAGGGGGCATTGTAGGACAAACTTCAAAGAAAAATCTGCGGCAAGCTAAAACTTGAATTTCAATTTTGTCAACTTTTTGAATTTCTTTGATTAATTTTTATATCTATTTGAAAGTACTTGGCTATAAGTTGTAAGTAACAAAAAAAATCATGGATAAGGATCTTCAAGACGTTGTAGTTAAAACTAGAGGAACGAAAAAAGTATTTATATCACCACCTGATGAAGATTTTGACTTTATTTCTGATGCTTTAAAAGATCGGAACAAAGCAATGAAAAAAGCTTTTGTGAAACTGAAAACAGAATATGAAGGAAGATCTTCCGACTCTGACTCTGGTCAATTTATGCAAGATGATGACTTTGATGATGGTGATGAATCAACAGTAACAACTCCAAGTCCCAGGAAAACAAGACGTAGTGCTAAAGGTTCAACACTAGCAGCAGCATTAACATTATCATCTCTTGAATCAATTACAAATAGAAGAAAATCCAAAAGAAAAAAATTGACAATAGCTGCAAAAAAAGAGGTAAAATTATTGTCTTGAGTTTACATTACAACACATACGTGTTTATATAATGTGATTGATTTATATTTTATTTATTCTAGCCAACTTCAAGTCCATTTGTAGAACCAAAAATTATTCCACTCTCTGAATCTCGTATATTTCTTGATGAAGATTTGACATGGTATCAAGTTGGTGATGTTGTATCTATTCAAGGAGAGCATGATGGTTTAAATTATTATGCACAAATTCGTGGATTTCTTCGAGATCAATTTTGTCAGTACTATGTTTCTATTAGATGGCTATTACCATCTGGAAATAATTGTAATTATGATCGTCATAAACGATTTGATCCTAGAGATTATCAAGAAGGTAATTTTTATACAATAATATGCTCTTTTTTTCTTTGATTCAATCTGAAAAATGTTGTTAAAATACTTTTTTTTAATAATTGTTAGGTCCTGATGAACAGTCAATTATTTCTATGAAATCAGTATCTTTTGAGAAACATTTAAGTAATGCTTATTTTATGTGTGATGGACGAAACGATGTACAGTATAATAGAGATGTTGGAGTAGTTAGAATTCGAGAACAAGAAGCAGCTCATCAATTAATTAAGATTGTAAAATCTACACCTACATTTACTTCAGCGGAAAGAAGATATTAATCTTACTTATGAATTTAGGAATGCAATTATTGTATAGAGAAACAGAGAAAAAATTTATTTAAACACTTTTGTAATTAGTAATTTTTAACTTGTTATGTACCTATATATAATTAATTTTATATTTTATTCCATTTATTATTAAAACGAACAAGATGTATATATATCTAATATAATTCGTGTTTTTCTTGTTGCAATTTTTCAACACTTACAATTTCTAGAAAATGCTCCATATCAGAAAAGCTAAAGCTTTGTATGTACTATCAACTACATTATTTATATGCATGAAAAATAATAAGAATATTAAATTCTTGACGATGTGATATTTCTGGACAAGAGGGAGCAAAAGTGTTTTTGTAGAAAATTGCAAACTTGCAAAAATTGTTAAGAAATAATGTGCGGAAATACAAAGTACTTACAACGTGCATGCACACTTCACTTCACTTCCGATCGCCATTATCATTCAATAGCACTCTAACAGAGTGACTCTATTTTTCATCTGCTTGATTTGAAGAGTCAAATCTGAAATCTAATGATGGCTGAACAACAACAATTAGTTCAAAATGAAGGACAAAGTACTGAAGAAAATCATTCTGAAAATCATGACCCAATGAATGTAAGTTTATTCTCATATTAAATAAATAAAAGATTTATAAATATTTAATTTTTCTCTTTTCCAGGAATGTTTGGATAGCACTGATCCTGATATTGATAGCAGCATTGATATAATAGAACAATACGAAGACGCTGATGACAACAAAGAAAATGAGGCTTCTATGAATATTATGGTAGTGCAACATCTATACATATGAGAGATTTGCAATTTATGTAGATTATCTTTAACTGATATGAATGAGTGTATCATTTTCTATAGGATTCTGATAGTCCTACTCTAGAGGAATATCTGGAGAACATTGAGAATATACCTATGAATACAAACATGGTAAATAATAATATTTATATTTCATAATTAAGGCTATAAATGTCATAATCTCTCATAATAATTTATTTCTTCTGGGTTTGTTTTTTTAGCCGAGAGTAATGCCTATGAATGTGGACGATGATCTTGATGCATTTCGTCAAAGAGTTATGGAAAGATTGGAGCTAATTCCTGCAAGATATGTAAGTTGAATATCTTTGAATTTGAATGTATCAAAAAAGTATGATTTAATGATACTTATAAGTTATTATAATCTTATTTTACAGTTTTTGCAGATGAAAAGAGAATTGGAAGCATTGGGGAACAGTAATAGACAGCTATGGTCTACTTACGCACCATTGACATCAGCTGCATTTTTAAATGCCTATGGATTTCATTAATAACTTTCAAGAAAAAGTAATACTACATATTGAGAGGTGAGTCTTCCACTAAAAAACCTTGTTTGTCTAAAAAAATAAAAGTAAAAAGAGAATATTTTATTCGTAGTCTTCTCGTAGTGTTATAAATTGTTATTTTGATATAGCTAAATAAAAATGAAATCAATTTAAATTGAAAAAAATGTATTATTTATTGGGTCTTTATGACAATAATAAAGAATATAAAATAAAACAAATCATAGAGCTTTTGGTTTTTGAGTCACTTCTTGCCGTAACTTGTATAATAAAAAAATAATTACAAATACAAACGTCTAATCTGATAAAAAATAACAATTAATATTACTACTAACAATAGAGAGATTGATACTTTTGAATCAATTTGAAAACCATCTTTAGAGTTGTCATCGTCGTCTTCGTCCAATTTTGTAGTGAAGCTCATGACACCTCCAAATGCGTCATATAAAACAGAGATCTCTTTCTCTTCGGATAATGATGGAGGTGGCTGAGTTGTTGATACAATGCTGACATTTTCAAGTTCTCCTATAAGTTCCAACTTTGGTATTGTTCCTAGTAAAAATAAATCATAAGCATTTTTTAATTACCTAATCATGAGCCAAACAAATAATAAATTCTTAGAATTTTTTTATATGTAACTTTTACCATTAGCCAGTAAATATTTTCCTTCATCTGTTAGCTCCTTTAAACATTTCTCAAGATCAAGAATATCTCCAAGAATTACAAGATGATATGTTATGAAACCAAGACAAAATCCTCCAATTAAGAGAAAAACTGATGTGAGCCACATAAGCTCAACATTGTCAGATGCCTTGTTTATTGTTGTTATTGCTTTATTTACTTTTTCTCGTCTCTCGAAGGCAATGGGAGTTAGTGTAAGAAGCATTATTATGATTTCACTCAACTTTGGTAAAAACAATGTAGAAATTTTCAAATTATACAACTTAGAGAGGAAAGGATTGATTTGATATACTTGTGAAAAACTATTGACAACTCCTGAAGTAATTTAGCACAACGGAAGTTAGAATGCGGAAAAAGTAATATACTGTAATGCAATGGTACGAGGAAGCCAAATATGAACAATAATAATAATCAAAACTGTGCCAAAGATATTGTCACGTTGTTGGTGATACTTTTGAGCTACAATTGACCTTGATTAATTGTACAATCGATATAAAATAATATTATATATTTGTATTAGAATTTTATGTAAATATATTAGCACTTTTTTCTGCTTTGTCAAAAAGTAGTAATACAGGTAAAGCTTGTTACTCATAAAAATGAGATGCGAACATTAAGTTTTAGGAATATCTAATAATTTGATTAATTATTAGTATTATGTATGATCATTATTTCTGCTCTCTGGTGCTTGCTCACTTGTTCATGTAAAAAATTTGCATAATGAACCTTTATATATAGAATATATCTCCTTCTTAGTTATATAACGAGGAACAGAGAAAGGTTTATTGCTTTACAATTTTTGTCTACTGTCTCAGTTAGTGAGTTGACCAATACTTTGTTTCAGTGAGAGTAGTACTATGGATGCAGAAGATATGTAACTGGATAATATAGAAAAGAATTTTGCACAAGACGGTATTGAAGCATGAAAAGATCATAAAAGTAATCTCACTTGCAAAGTAACTCTACATTACACACCTTGCTTTACGACTATCATCATCATCCTCTCACTATCTATACCAAGACAAGAGAGAAAAAAACTAATCTTGACTAGGAGTAAAGTGCTGTGCGTTGTCAACTTGAAGTTATTGAAACCTAAAATCTCAACAAGCCTGACTCATATCTCTACTCCATAATCTGTCATCAACTCTGTACAAAGTTAAAAATTGAATTTCAAAACCAGATCTAAAGAAATTGAGAAAAAAGTGACATGAAAAGAAGATAACAGGAAAACTGAACAAAGCCTAGGTCATTGCATTTTAAAACTTTATACAAACTTTAAAAAAATTAGCAAACATTCAATATCCTCTTCTACTATACACCCAACTCAAACTACTGTCAATGTCAAATTAATATTCAACTTTACGCCTTTGACTTTAGTTGAGTAGAATCTCCCACTTGACTTTTACAGCAAAACGGGAAAGTTGTATCGTTGTAATGCTATTATCTACTTTATTCTCATTTTACTCTATACTGTGCAAAAATACATCTCATCAACACTCTCCAATTGAGTTCAGAGTCTCACATCTCAACTCATCATGTCTTTTTAAGTAAACAAATGATCATGATGTTAGTGTTGAGTTTCGTTTGCTTAAGTTGAGTTCAATATATATTTGTGGTGTGGTGGTTGCTGATGTACTTTTTTGTCAGAGGAAATCGTTGTTTTGTGATGAGCCAGAGAGACATTCAATAATATGCACAGAGTAGTATTTAGAAAAAGATAAGAGAGATATTGGGCATAAGCTAAATATACAACATTACATACCCAAACTACAATAAATACAATATTATAAATACATATTAATATCATGTAGCTATAGGATATAATAGTCATTGCAGTTTTGTACTGTGCAGCATTTATAAAAGAATTATAATATTGATAAGTGGTGTGTAGTATATATATATATACTTATTAAGTTTTTATATATCCTTTTAACTTTACTATACTACAGTAAAGTGCGTATTACATGATGTTATATGAATATTACATTATTGAGCATTGTATGAGTCTCTAACTGGACTGGATTGAAGTTAGTTTTATGTACATTGTATTTACACACATATCCAGTGATAAAAAATTTTAGTTGCTCCTTTCCTCTTGTAATGTAATGTGTGTGTAAGAGACTCGACTGGAGGAACATTTCTTAATAGAGAGATCTTTATTAGTAAAAGTTCTCAAGTTCCTATATGAGTTGTTTATATAAAATTTTCTGCTGAGCTCAAAAGACATAGAATATCTATAAAATGTACTTACGTATGTGGATGGTGTCAAACTTCTCTTAATTTATTTGTGATATTTTGTGAAGATATCAAATGACCACATCACAAATTACTCATATGCCTATATCTAAAACTCCAACGTATATAATAATAGCAATCAGTAATAAGTGAATAAGTGTGATAATGTGATTGCAAAGTGTTGCAAGTTTTTCATGTTTGTCAGTAGTGTAACAATTTATTTATGCTAAAGTGTTTTCTGTATATTGAATGAAGAAGACTTATATATATTTGTTTGAAAGCATTTTCTGAGTCTGAGAAAGCCTCAGAGTCTCAAATAAAATTATAGAACTTTTTATGATGGGTTGAAATTGGATTCAAGCATTGTGAATGCATTTTGTTAAAGAGTTGACAATTAAAGGTCGTATTAGACTCATCATCGTCATCATTACAAGTGTTTTACGATGAATCAAAAAAGATTCAGTTTCACATGCTGGCTAATTTACTCGCTCTCCTTGTTGCTTCTTGACCTTGGTAAGTTTTTCTCTTTTTTGTGCACATACATACACTAAGTAGTAAAATGCAATGCATATTTACGTCGGCTCATGTACGAAAGTAATAACAGGTGTAATATATTAGGTAAGTTAGCAAAAGCAGCATAGCAGGTAGCTTAAATTTGCGTCACAGAGTTACAAACTATTAGTTATCTAGTAGCAGCATAAGAAGCAAAAGTTAGTCTTATAGGAGAAATTATAATTGTCAGTCAGAGTACCTATAGTCATGTAGTATATATAGCAAGTGACGACGAGAGTAATTCTTTTCTAACAATTTTGTAATTATTTTAAAAAATGATATGAATAAATTTAAATAAATAACTGGACAACTATTTCTCATAATTTGAATATTTTGTGGTTTAGATTAAGTGCTAATATCCTAATGTAAAAAAATTAAGATGAACCGAAAATCAATTGAAATGTGAAATATACATTCAAAATTCATTTTACAAAATTCGAGAAGGTATTCATATTTGTAACATATACATGATGATTGAATCTCTGATGAGTTAGAAAAAATGTAAAAATTGTGAAGTTCCAACTCTGCTCTCATTTTCCAACGTCTTGTTTGTTTATTTATTTTTCGCTACATCTCTCTCTATCTCATAGATAACAAACAGACGTGTTCTTGTCTTTCTACTGAAATGTTATGCTTTTCTCGTGGTGTTTCTTTTTTTACTAAAGAATTATTTGTTGAATAACATTTGAATGGACCTACTTCATAGTTAGCATTTATCGGTGAGTAGACTATGAGTAATGAATAATGTGTGCTTAAGAAGCAATGAATATATACTATAAGAGACAGATGTAAAATGACGCAATTAAATCAAATCTAATTAAACTCATGATGTTCTATTTGGACAATCAGTCTAGAGAGAGAATTATAAAGAGTTCATGTTGATTAATTGATTGTAAATAGAAATCAAGGTTTAACTCTTGACGTCGTTCATGATTTGGTATCATGATGACGAAAACATTCAATGTATCGTTTTTGTACTCTCATGACAATTTGACACAATGAATGAGACTGCACAGAAAAGAGTTTATAAAAATATATCTTATTCAAGGCCTAGGAGAACTGAAAGAAATTGATCTGGAAAGTGAGTCAGAACTTTTTTTTATATCAGTAAATTGTGCCTTGGGTTTATCTCTAGCTTATTTCCTTGTAAGACCTGATTCTATATTTTTATTCATATATACCATGCCCATTAATATAGTGTACACTTGTTTTCTACTCATATTTTCTTTTAATTCCCTACATCAAATAATCTATACAAAACATCATCTCTGTTTAAAATTCAAAAGTTGACAGTTGACCTACTTTGAAATTGGAAATTTTGTTTTTACATTGTCTATACCAGACTATTCTATTTGTATATCATTTATATGATGTAACCCAAAGAGGAAAAAAAGCAACCTGACCTTTTGAAATTGATTCTTGGAATTCTTTTTTCACTTATCTTTAAGATACTCAACGGAGAATTCAATCATAGTTCATTTAGCTAGTTATCTTTTCCTTTTTTACAATGACCAATGAGTTTTTCTTTGGTGACTCTCGCTTGTTTGTCACATTTGACATTATGACTCGATCTATGCCTTGCCAATGTTGTAATTTCAACGTAGACTAAAAAACTATGTATATATAAAATACTCTCTCTTATTCTGATTCTACTCTAATATATGAAAAACAAACAAGCTTGACATGATGACACTGTCCTTGTTCAAAATAAGAAAATGTGTACCTCTATAATATGTATAGACTTTATGTTGGACATCTTTTAGAAAAATGTTATTAGGCTAAGGAGATTTCAAGGGCATATGAGACAATGACAATATACACATACATTGTTTTGAGCTCGAGTCAATATTTTACTTTCATATGTGTATAAGTCTTGAGCTCTCTTTTTTTAATATTTTTATATTCTACCTCATATATATTAATTTTGGTATTATTTCCTTTTAATTCACATTATATCTATCCATGAGACGTAGATTCTATACTGTGGCAAATTCTTAGACTCTCTTCTATGCCGTTAGCAATCCAACTTGAATTCTGGAGTAGAATAATATTGACAGTGTTATATAGATATAGAGTGTTATTATTGTGCCTTAGCTCAATATGAATGAGACAATGGCCTTTGCTTCTGCTCAACCTACGCTAAAAGTATTTGCGCGTTTATTATTATAGTAAGAAGAATAAGAGAGTAGAAAAAGCAACAAGCTAGAAAAAGAAAGATCATCGCTTGCATGCAAATCAGCTTGATGCTCCATTCACTTACGTCTACATATATGTTCTATACTTTGAGTTTTCATCTTTTCAACCTCAGCTTCTTAAGTTTTATACATTCTGGACACGATAAGAAGAGATGTTGACTTTATATTAGCATCTCATAACAATGTCCTTCAACTTGAATTAGTCATATATAGAATTTCACACACCACTATAGTATTAAGTGACTATGATTTCCATGTGTCATTCATAGCTTTTTTATAGTACAGTTTTTATACAAACTATGTTACTGCTAGGCTAAATTGACTTAGAAGCCGACATAATTATTCAATTTAATAAGAAAAACAGGAGTAAAAAGATTGTAAAATATAGTCGCTCTTTTTAATACAGGCCAAAAGTTTAACTTCAGTTACAAGGAAGAATTCTTTGTAAAACACACGTGTATTAATATGTGTGTAATGTTCCATATTTCTCATTAATGCATTGACAGGAATCTCACACATATTTTCCTCTGTCTCGTTTCATCCAATTTGCAAATATAGAAGACACAAGAAGATAAAAACATTGAAATTACCTACGTACATAAACTAAATGGATGCTATACTAGTATAAAATGCAGGAGACACAGAAGAAGAGAATAAAACATATTATGTAAATTGCTCCTCCTATATAGCTCCCTTGCTCTTTATAATGACACACATGCTGACAATATAAGAAAAACGAGCTTTCATTCTAATAAATTGCTTTCTCCACTAACATCCCACGTTGACTAACTAACACTACTATTATTAAATATGACGTGATGATAACATGAATATTGTCACAGATGAGTTAAGATGACAATATAATATATTATGTTTCTTTAGAATTTCACAATATATTGTTTGAGTAGTAGGTGTTGGCTCTTGTTACTCGTTTTTAAAAAACTTTAATCTAGTTCATTTCTAATTCATATTTCTATTATACTAATAATAATTGTACACTAAATTACTAAATAATAAATTTGATTGACACTCTAATGAAGCTGACGCACAAAATTTCGAGCAAGGTTTTGTGAATCAACATCAAGTTAAAAAAATTGCTACTGAAAGAGATATATATAGTATAGCATTCGAGCATCCTGTTGTTTTATATTGATAAATGATAAGAGTAAAAACATCCGCATGTTATATGCTATCAATCATTTCCATTCCTCTAATAATGATACACATTCTTGTTTCCTTTTTATGTATTTTATTATTATTCTCTTTCAATTTTTATGTTGAAAACAGATCTCATTAGACTGACAAATGCAGAATCTTCATCAGCACCACAGATATCACCAAGTGGACAAATTTCTCTGAAGCCGAATGACACACTTAATCTCACTTGTTGGGGTAGTGAACCAATTAAATGGAAATTGGAGAGTGCTCATGTAATAAGTTTTAAGAATATATATAGTTTTTAAGAGAGTAAATATACTAAGAAAGTTGTTGCTTTTATTCTTCAGGAAGATGATTCACGACTGACCATCACTTACAATGACAAAGAACAAGAAGATGAGAAAAAGTTTGTTTCAGTATTGACGCTGACAAATATCAAAAGTCATGACACTGGATATTTTAGATGCGCTTACAAAAACTCCACTTTTGAAAATGATGAGGCCCATGTTTTCGTCATTGTTCCAGGTACTTAAAAAAGTTTTGAGTTAAAATAAATTGATTGACTTGTTGTAAATAGTATGAGTAGAATGGGAGTTTGCAAAATATTTCGCTATTATCTAATACATAATAATTTTTTAACAACTCTACGCATGATACTAATGATTACAAAATTTTTATAAACTTGTTGAAAAATTCCGCATGTATATATTTAACCTAACTGCTAAAAGATTAATTATTTTATTGTATGGCTGCTTCCTATTTAAAAATATATTGGGCTATCAATTACATACCTTTCTGGACATACTACAGACGAAACAAATCTTCTTATTCCAATTCAAACAACTTTTTTGGAAGCAACACGAGGCCTTCCACTTGTCATTCCTTGTCGACCAGCTTATTCAATGGTTTCTATTGAGATGACTAAAGACAAAATCCCAGTAAGGAAATTGATTGAGAATTTTTTTGCATGTGTATGTAAATATTCATATATATATTTATATTGGTGACAAAATCATATTTTTAGATTGAGCTGACTTCTTCAAATTACAACGAGTCGTCAGGTTACATAATTTCCAATGTGGTCCCACAAACAGGGGCTAGTCAGTATACTTGTAAAGGAAGGTTGCAAGGTGTTGAGCAAAAAATTGATTTCCTGATTTTTGTCAAAGGTTCACTTTTGTCTACTTCTTTTTTCTTCTCTTTCTCTCCCTCTTTGCTTAAAATAATTTATTGCTTTTAATGATGGGACATTATAAATTCATATATAATTTGATCTATGTACAGATGTATGTAGTATTTTTTAAACATATAACAATTACTTAATTTCAGATACTGCTCCCTTAAGTCCAGTTGATGTTGTAGGATGCTTTCATAATTCAGTGTGTGTCTCTGTAGAAGTTGGAAGTAGTTTTCATCTTAATTGTACTACTCGACAATCACAAAAATTATTTTATTCTATTAACTGGACACAGCCAACATCAGTAATAGAAGTAAGTGCATAGTCGTTATAGTAATATATTATAAAATCTCTATAATTCCTAATATTTTGATTTTCCAGTCAAATCGAACTATAATCACTTCGCAACATGACCAAGAGCAATTGTACAAAGTCTCTAATGTGATTTTAAATGTTACAAATGTTCAATTAGAAGATGCTGGAACTTATCAATGTACAGTTCGAACACCAGATAATAGTAAATCAACTCAAGTTTATGTTCGAGTTTATGGTAATTAAATCTAAATATGAATATTATAATAAGATATCAAGACGATTAATTAATATAAATTGTATTTAAGAACGAGGAGTTCACTTTCTTAATATTGATACACAAGCTACTGACCTTCATGTCAGACAATTTGAAAAAGCTGTTTGGGTTATCAACATTTCAAGTTTTCCAACAAATGTCCGCTATGAGTGGAGAAATCGTAAAGGAGAGGATGTACTTTCAGATACTGATTCCAATTATGAGCTACTGCCAACAAAATCAAATAAAGTCATTTTAACAATTAAAAGTGCAAGTTTGACATATGCAGGAGAGTATCAATTTATTGTACAAAATGTACAGTATCCAAAACTCATTAAAACTTTGAATTTGACATTAACAGTTCTCCGTAAGATTAATATAACTAAAAAAGTTTATTAATAATTATTTCCTCTGATTATGGGTATTTTCTTTCAGAGAGACCTCATGTTCAAATTCATCCACAACAACTAACTCCATTTTACACTTATGGACAAAGTTATGAGTTTCTTTGCCTTTCGAAGGGCTATCCTATTCCAAGTGTTATTTGGTCATGGGCTCATTGCACTTTTCCAACAAAAGAGAATTCTACTTTAGAACCAGAGTGTAGCTCTTTTGAACCTTTACGTGATATTGTAAGAATAGATAAACTCTTATTTTATTTTTCTAGTAAATTATTTTGTATACATAACTTTTCAATTTTTCATTTTATATATATATCCACAGAGTCAAGGTATGATTGTCAAAGTATTTCAAGGAGCGAAAAGAAATGTTGACTTTGTTGCGAAGAATCATGGACGACTTCAATGCTACAGTAATAATACTCAAGGAAATGATTCAGAAATATTGGATATTAGAATAGTTGGTAAGATTTATATTATACCGGTGTGTCATTAATTTTTCTATAATGATTTTCTTACAATACTTTAGATTTTTCTGGAGGCAAGGGTTTTGGTATAATATCACCAAGTGAATACATTGAGAAAGATAATATAGAGTTGGTTTGTGCTGCAAGCAAATTTAATTTTACATACAAGGATATTTCATGGATGAAACAATTGGGAAATAATACATGGCAAGAAATTAATCCGGAAACAACTCCAGGTATTAAATTTTTAGCATAAGAATAATAATAATCTAACTAATATAACGTAAATATTATTTACATAGGAGTTAGTATTCACAGTGATGAAAGTCAATGGTCATATAAAAAAGTACTAAGAATACCAAACATCAGTAAAATTCATAGTGGACTCTACACTTGTCGTGTTGCACATGAGTCTCGTGACTTGGTAATGAATGTTAAAGAGCAAGTGTCACCAACTTTGTCAAGTAATTTAAATAATACTGCCGTATCTATAAAAGAAGGAGATGTTGTACGCTACACTCTTTACTGTAAGGCTCAAGGGCTACCGAAACCTGTAGTATCTTGGTTCAGAGTAAGAATAGCATAATAATTAACATGCAATCCAAAATTAATTGATTTGATTTGATTATTATTAAAACAACTGAAGGATGATGTACCAAGTTCAGATTGGCCAGAAGATATGAAGTATGAAATTTCTGCTAATGGAGAAATTTTAGAATTGGTTTACCCTAAAGAAGCTCATAGTGGTCGATTCAGTTGTGAAGGAAAAAATCGAGCTGGTGTCATCAAGTCTTATATTGATTTAGAAATTGTTGGCCAATCAGGAAACAACATTATTTTATACGTTTGTCTAGCAATTGTTGTAATTCTCTTGGCAATAGTTTCCTTTTACTACTTCCGTAAAGTTCGAAAAGAAAGGGTAAGTCATTTATCATTTATTTTATGTAGTATATAAAAGATATTTAAATATATTAAAATGTATACTGCACCCTTATGTATAATAGAAACTAGAAAGGGAAATAAGAGAAATCCATCAATGTGAGTTTGAAGAAGGAGCTATCGATAGAATTAATCCAGAACTTGGAGTAGATGAACAAGTAAATCTTTTACCATACAATCGGAAATGGGAATTCCCTAAAGATCGCTTAGAACTTGGAATTAAATTAGGATCAGGTGCATTTGGAATGGTGCTCAAAGCTAAAGCTAAAGGAATAATCAATGGTGAATCAGAGACAGTTTGTGCTGTGAAAATGGTTAAAAAATCTGATGATCAAAGTCAAATTGCAGCCCTGATGTCAGAGCTTAAAGTTATGGTTCATTTGGGTCAACATGTTAATGTAGTCAATTTACTAGGAGCATGTACTGTAGATTTGAAAAAGAAAGGTATGCACATACAACAGGAAAAAGTAAATGTATTATTGACTACTAAAATTATTCTTTTTCAATTTAGGTGAACTTCTAGTCATTGTAGAATATTGTAAATATGGGAATCTACTCACTTATTTACATAAACATCAAGATAAATTTGTTAATCAACTTGATCCAGTCACAGACTTTGTAGACTCAAATATAACTGCAAAAGACTCTGAAACAAAAAGTCAAAGTCAACCAAGGTATGTGTCTTTTTTCTAAAAAATTTTTGGCTAATTATATTTTTTATGAGTAACTTGTAGCAAATAGACAATTTTTGGTGAATGATGAATAATGTGCATGCAAAATACAAATTATACTACTATTGCATGTACTCAAGTAATATATACAAAATAGTTAACTTTAGATTAGCCAACACTCATTTTATATGTAGTTGTTAAAAAGCACGTACGTTAGATTTAGATAAATTTAGAATCTAAATTTTAGATTGCATGAGTATATATTATTGCATGTCTATAACTTAAACAAAATTAATTAATTAATTGCCTCAATTCTGGTTTTTTTGGTATTTTTCTCTTATTTTCTCACTCTTTCTAATGATACATGATGTATAACTTAATTGGACCATTTTGCTCTGGACGTGGTATGTGGACGTATCAACATCTTCCTATATAAAACACTTGGATGGATATTTAAAATATGGTTATGGCTTTAATTACAAAATTAAAATATTGCATTATTATCTTGCGTGGTGATTTGATGGTGACGGTGGTGATTCTGCTTCTCTTATGCTCCTGCTATAAACTAAAACTTGTCGCTGCCAACAATAGAGTTAACTATGCAACATTGACATTTATGGATACGGATAATTCTAGGAAAGTAACATCCAATGGTTATCGTACTTTACAATCAGTCACATCTTCTGACTACGTTGATAGAAGTGGCGTCCCTAATCATTTAGAACTACCATCAACTCAACAACAACGACCAACAAGAAATTCCCTTTCTCCTGAAGATCCTGACTATAATATGCTTGGTGTTCCTTCAGTTTGTACTGATATGAGCTATGTGTCTGAAGGAATAACTGGTGGTAGTAGTAGTAGACGTCGTTGTTCTTCTGCAAATTCAAATAAAACTCATCAAACTGAACAACATTATCGTGGAGACTATCAAGACTCTGATACTCGCTCAACAACTACAACTGATTTATTATGTTGGGCTTTTCAAATTGCAAGGGGTATGGACTATTTAGCCTCAAGAAAAGTTTTACATGGTGATCTTGCAGCTAGAAATGTAAATCATTGTAATTTTATTTATAATATGACATTTAAGTTTGTAAATAATTAAATTTTCATATTCATATAGGTGTTGCTAGCTGAGCGTGGTGTAGTAAAAATTTGTGATTTTGGACTGGCAAAAAAAATGTATCAGGATTATAAGTACAAAAAGAAATCTGATGTATGTATTTAATTTTAATATTTAGTCATCCTTATGCCAATTAAATGTTATGTTATTTATTTAGACGGCGTTGCCTATAAAGTGGATGGCAGTTGAAAGTATTTGCTATAGAGTTTTCTCTACTCAGTCTGATTGTTGGTCTTATGGAGTTTTACTCTGGGAATTATTCACTTTGGGGAAAGTGCCATATGCTGGTAAAATATTTGATATAAGATTTAATTCTGACAAGAAGTCTTATGATGTAGCTATCTGACTTTGTTTGTTCTCTTAGGAATGGAGCCAGATGAAGATTTCTTCCGAATTATCAACAGTGGTTATCGTCTTGAGAAACCAACATTAGCTCCTTGTGCAATCTATGATTTAATGTGTGAGTGCTGGCAACACAAACCAGCAGACAGGCCAGCATTTTCTGATTTGTCTGACAGAATTGGAGATATGATTGAGCAAAGTATGAGAAATCATTACATTGACCTCAATTGCAACTATGATCAAATGAATCGTGATTGGTGGCAAGCTGGAAATCGTGATTATTTGAGTTCCATGCGTGGACCTGATTTCTACTCAGCTCAAATTAATTCCGACTCTGAGCAACAACAACAACCACCACATTATATGAATATTCCTTCTTCGTCACAATCTTGTCAACCACCTAATAGTAAATCTCTTGGCTCGGATTATGTTGTACCTTCAATCAATTCAGAATCACCACCATGTGAATATCAAACTAATCCAATATATCAAGATGGAGCATTGCTAGCTCAAAATGTTGGTTATATGTGTATGAAATCAAATGGCACTAGTAATAAAAATTCACCTGGACCCATAGAAATATTTAGTCCTCGACCTCGACCTTCTATTACTACTACTGGTCCTGAGGAAGACGCTATAGAACTTAAAGTGTTGAAAAATGGAAGTGCTAATAAAGATCATTCTAATAGTAGTAGTAAACCTGCATTTAATTTCGAGACTTGTAATAATATTAGTAAAACCCCTAATTTAAAAGTGTTGTCAAATGGGATCTCATCATCATCATCACCATCAACAAGTTGTAGTGGTGGTGGAAGTAGTAATTATATTCCTAATAGTGTAGTTTTATCATCTAGTAAACAAGAGTTGGATGACATAGTGAAATCTATGGACACTTCTTCTTCTCAACACCAGCGTCCACAAAGTCACAAGAGTGATGATACATCATCAAGTGATCCTACAAGTGAAGAAGATTTTGGTCATAGTGATAATAGTAGAAGACGAAAAAATGATAGTGGTGTCTACTCAATAGACTCTGTAAAAACTTCAATGTCACCTGCACCACTTCAACAACAACATCCATATAGTCAAATTCAAATTCATGTTGATCAAGAAGAAGAAGAAGAAGAGAATCATGGTCATAATAGTGCTCAAGTTAAGTTTAATTTACCAATACTTGCCAATGGCCCAACAGCAACAACTACCAATTGCTAAATTATTCATACAAAAATATTACAATTTATAAAAGCCAAAGAATGTGAAACCTGTGAACTTCTGTACTGAACAGTATATACATATATATGTTATGTGAAGTGGAGTCTTATTATGTGTACAAAATATTATTACTACTGATTAGGTTTAAATATAATCCTATATTATACTCAACAGTTTTCGTTTTTAAGTTTTCATTTTTGATTTGTGACTGCACTGTTATTATTATTATTAGTCATTTTTAAGTGAATACTATACCTTGTGCAAAGACTATGTTCAATAAATGCAATTTTATTTACTAAAATGTGTACAAGGGTGTCTACATGTTATTGACAGATCAATCGGCATTTTCTTTAGAGCTAATTATTAGATTAGTATCAATCAAGAGGATTCACATATGTTGTACATATATGCTAAAAGTTTGAACTAACGCTTTCTGCATATGTTATATGTTCTCCTTCAGATAAGATTTACATATCAGACTTATACTGGTCAAAATGCTAAAGCAAGGTCACCTTGCCTAAATGTACGATATCAAAATTTAATTAAGGTTAACAACTAGTCATGGAGAGATGATGATGATGATGTTAGTGTGACATATTATCTTATAAAGCTCACTAGCTTCAGTAGGTTGTAGTGTTTTCAATTCTCACGACACTTTATCAAGTCGTTTACCTGACTCTCTAAAGTAAACAAGGACGACAGCTACTACTTTGCTTTTGGCTTTTGTACTTATTAGGTATTCTAAGGCAAAAAAAACAGAACTAACATCATAACAGGAAAGAGAAAAACAATTAATGACTGTATATCTTATGTAATTCGGAGATCCTACTAACTCCATTGCTGACATTGAGTCATGGCCAATTTCTATACTCCCAAGCAAAAAATATTTTTCTACTGGTATAAATACATGAGGAGCTAGTTGACATTTCTTTAGTCAAAATCTCAATCTCTCCAGAGATACTATACAATTTTATTTCTTTTCTTTTTGCATTATACCAAATTTCAAAATGATTAAGGCTGTTGTCATCTTAGCTTTGGTTGGAATTGCTAGCGCTGGAGTTGTGTACTCTGGTCATACTGTTCAATCAGGAGTTGTTGGAGGAGTTGTTGCTACACCAGCCGTAGCTGTAAGTAATTAGTAAAATTTCAAGTTATTCAGATTTGTTTTTATATAGTGATATATTTTAGGTTGCACACCCAACATATACTTATGGACATGCAACTCCCGTGGTTGCTAAAGTTGCTACTCCAGTAACTACTTATGCTGCTGCTCATCCAGTTGTCACAAAGGCAGTTGTCGCCAAAGTCGCTCAACCAGAGCCATTTGACCCAAATCCTCAATATGCTTACAGCTACAGTGTTCATGATGCTCTTACTGGAGACCAACACGCTCATTCTGAAAACAGAAATGGAGATGCTGTTCAAGGAGAATATTCTGTAACTATACTTAGTAATTTATTAAAAAATTTGATCTATCATAAGAATATTTGATTTTCTAGCTTGTAGAACCTGATGGCACTTTGAGACGAGTAACATACACTGCTGACAGTGTCAATGGCTTTAATGCTGTTGTGAATCGTGAAAATAAAGTTCCAACTCCAGTAGTAGCTGTAGCTACTCCTACCGTTGTCAAAGCTGTAAGCTAATTAAAATTTTAAAATTTCAAGATCATTTTCCAATTTATTATTTTCTAGTTCTAAGATGTTCAAGAAAGATGATAAAAGGAATTGTACTAAATAAATCATTGTTTGCTCTCTTGATCTTGCTGAATGTTTTTTAATATTTATTGTAAAATGATGTATATCATATATTTGATTACTCATTGATGATGTAATAAAATTTCACATTTGTCATTCACTGCACTAAAAAAGAATTTATAGTGATTTATCATATTATATGAATTTTATCATCATCATCATCATGACATACATATATGAGATATTTCTTACGTTGATGAAGAACTAAAAATAACATTGTCGACAATATGTTTCATATACTAAAAACTCCATAATGATAATATTAGTCAGCGATGAATACCTAATAATTCAATTAGTATGAACTTATGGTCAAATAATTTCTGAGTGTCGGGAACTTGCTGTGTTTTTACTTATCAACAATTTCAGGTTGTCATATTATGATTTCACATGTACATACATGTATGTAGCAGGAGTAGATAATAAACTCAAGAGCTAATAGTAGATGTATTGACTATTATTCGTTTTTGCATTATTTACCTTGGTTCTGACATATTGACAAAAGTTAAACAACATTATTGTTCACTCATAATTAATTTGAGATTACTTGGAATTTGATAACGATTAGAGAATAAAAACTAACTGCTAAATGATAAATTAGACACATACCAGTCATTCATTCCTCACCTTAAATTTACTTTTGAGTTATATAGCTTGTAAAACTAACTTCTCTGAATACTAATTGTGAAATATGGCAAATTGGTCCATAGCGTTGGTCCTTGTGGCCATTGTATTTGTTACAAATGGTCAACTTCCTTTACAAGCTGTTATAGATGATAATATCTTTCAATTGAAAGCATTAAACGAACCTATTGAAACAACAACAACAGATCTATCATTAAAAGATAGTACAAGCTTTCGTCTTCCGAAAAATGTCTTGCCATCCAACTACAAATTAACTTTGACACCTGTAATGGACGAAGGAACTCCAGTTGGAGAGATATGGGAAGTAATTGGAGATGCTGTGATTAGAGTTAGATGCATGGAAGTATCTAATTTCATTGTGTTTCATACAACAGATATTATATTTGAGAATGACGAAAATGATTTTCCACGTATAAAAGTAATTAGAGTACCTATAGCAGGTGAACAATTTCCAGAAGAGCAAGAAGTGTGGAACACTACCTATAATTCTCAAAACATGTTTTATAGAGTCAATCTTATTGAAGATTTAGTTCCAAACAGAGAATACAACATTGAAATGAAATTCAAGTCCAGAGTGAAAAATGGAAATATTGAGAGACCTGATGGATTATACTGGAGTACTTATTTTACTCCTGAAGGTGTTGCACAGTACGTTTAAATTTACAATTTATTTGAAATTATTATGACTATCTGAGTTAGAATTTAGAAATTAATTTATTTCTTTTTAAACTTTAAAATAGCAATGTGGCCAGTACACAAATGGAAGCAATTCATGCTCGACAACTCTTTCCATGTTTTGGTAAATAAGGATAATTTTTGTCATTTTTCATATGTATACATTTTTGACAATTTATAGATGAACCATGG
>VCNE01001292.1:0-28186 GCA_009869805.1 Oncopodura yosiiana
CAAATATTACCGGAACAAAGTCGGAGATGCTCGGAAAATCTTTTTTAGGGGTCGCTCGTCGTCCTCTTCACTTCTCCATTCGGTTCTTCTTCGGAATTTGCGAGTTTCTGCTAAAACTTTATGAAAATGTGAAAAATTTTACACAGAAAAAAAAATTGACTGCATGTCGCAACTCAAGCAAAATTTGAACTGAATGCGTTTTAGCGCACTCTCACAGTTTTTTATGCTTTTGCTTTTTATGCAGAAACAAATATGAAATTAATAATTTGTTTTTATTCTAAAATTCTTTATTTTTCATTGAGCAATTACATAATTATACAATAATAAAAAGTATTGTTTTAGAAAATTATTCCCAGTAAATATTTAACATTATTGTTTCTACTTCTAAAATCTAAAACTATTTTAAAAATTGTTTATTTTTTTCATTCTCACTATATAACAATTTAATCTGCATAGATTTTTTTTTGTATTTTTTTCTGTATCGTGATAAATTAATTAATAGTAATATAAAAGATGATCATAATAATTTTATTTCTCCTGCTCTTCAAACTTCAGTTTCAGTAAACTCGCCAGCTTCTGCTTCAGCATCAGTATTTAAATCATTCTCAACAATTTCTTGTCCTTCTTGATGCTTTTCTTCTTCTTCCTCTTCTCCTCCAGCAGTGACAATAGAATTGTTGGCACTCTCTGATGATTTTCTTCCTTTTCTTGACAAGCTACGTCTCAATGATCCCAATGCACGTGACATGACAGATCCTTCTTTTTTTGGAGTTTTAACAACGCCACCTTGTTCATCATCTTGTTGTTTCTGTCCATCTTTTTTACCATAAACGCTTGTAGCACTTGATGAGCTTGTCAAACATTTGAGAACTTTAACATTTTTCCATAAAGCAAAACGACTTTTTCTTTCTTTTCCAACTTGACCAGTTTTTTCTCCATCTGTCATTATCAAATAAAAAAAACACAATCATTAGTATTGAGTAAATGAATTAATTAAAAATTAATTATATACCTTTAGTAGAGCCAGAAGAAGGTGATTGAGCCACATCAGATAGAACCAACTTTACTGGAATACCTTTAGGTTTCTCACGAGGTAATGTAGCACTTTGTTGTTTGACTGTTGTTGCTGATGACCCTGGAGAATAAACTGGATATTCTGCAATTTCAAATCCAGCAGCACAACGTTGTTGACTTCCAGAACCTTCTTCAACAATAGTAACTGGAGAAGTGAGAGTAGAAGCATCAGTTTTCTCTAATGATAATTTAGGTCCAAGAACTCCACCTGGAGTTGCACTCACAGCATCAAAATATTCTGTTTCAGACTCATTACTACCAACACTTCTTGGACTAATCAGTTCCTCTGGTTGTCCTCCTCCAGATTCTCCAGAAGTTGTTAATAAATTACACATAGACAATGATGGTTTTTTCTCTGTGGCCTCATTTCCTTCTTCTTCTTGTTCTTTTCCATAAGACTCATTATATTTATTAACAGCAGCTTCCAAAGATTGACCCAAGTCCAAAAATTTTGATTCACTTGTAGAAGAGTCTCTCTCTTTCATACCTTCAGTCAAAAGTTGAGAAAATGTATCTGGACTACAGCCATAAATACTTCCAGCATAACGACTCATATTAGCTTGTAAATCATCAAAATCTGGTGATGTTTTTTCCTGTTGTTTCTCATTTGCATTAATTGTTCTTGGAATTGACAAGAGCTCCATACTTGGAAATGGAACTGTTGGATTATTATTGGAAGATAACATTGAATCCATAGAATTTGTTGGTGTTTGAGGATAACTCAATGGTTTCTTTTCACCAGCAATGACAATTGAATGAGCAGGTAATGTTTCAATTGAAGAAATAAAATCTTTAGATGCTGATTTAGAAATAGATAATGATGTTGTTGATTGAGTAGATCCAGTTGATGAGACAGTCAACTCTGGAATTTTGATTTCAGTAATTCCTGGTTCGTTCTAAAATGAAAATAATAATTTAATAATAATAAGAGTAATATTGTTGGTGATATTTTTTTTCTTTTTCTACCTCATCCAATTGTTGTTGATGCTTAGCAGTATCAACTGATGGATCAGATGAAGCAGAATCTTCACTAATATCATTATTGTCACCATCAAGTTCAGATTTAGTCATGATATCTTCAGAGCCAGAGCGAGCATTGTCATTATTACTTTTATCACCATTTGATGATTGTCCACGTTTATTCTTTTTATTTCTATTCCTTCGTTTTCCTTTTTTTCCAGTGGTGGCAACAACAGTACCTGATGTTAATTTTGTTGAAGGTTCATCACCAGCTGCACTTCCTTGAACACCTTCATCTTTTTCTAATAATTATTACAATTAATTATTGAAAAAACATTGTTGTTGGAATTAATTTGTTTTATCCACTTACCAAGAGAGACACCTTCACCTTGAACCAAATCCATTTTTGCTCCACCTTCAGCCATCTTTCTTGAATCAAAAAATTAATAATTTTAATTGATAACTTTTATTTAATTTTTGTGTACTTGTAAAACTTAATAATTTAGATTTTCAATGTAATAATTAGCTAATTTGAATTTCAATGTATGAATTTATGAACTTTGTTGACAGTTTCGTGACAAGACTCAGAAGAAATGTCAACTTTTTCTCCAACGCAACAAAACGACAGAGCTAATGCTAATGAGAAGACGCCATTAAAAAAATCACGTGCGTGGCTCACCTTTTTACTTACTTTGTTCACTTCCAACTTTTGGTCCACCTGAAGTCTCCAATTAATGATTAATGATTGATGACAATGTAGTAGATAACGAGTAAAAAAATAAAACAAAAACAATGCAACTTTTGTTGACAAACAATTTTATGCAAAAATGGCTGACACTTGTTTGACAGCATGCAAATTCACACAAAACAATAAAAGCGAAAGTGAGAAGTTTCTAGAAATTTCTTTGGGGCAAAGCGAAACGAGCTCAGCGGCAATAGCTCAGCCAATCAAAAATTGCCCAATAAAAAATAGGCGGAGTTTCTCGTAGCTGGCGACATTTCATTTGACAATCAACTCATTTTGTCAAGTCTTGTCTTTTCGGCAATAATAAAAGTTGCTCTCTCTCTCTAATTAATTGTCGTCATTTCTTAATTAGCAGTTAAATAGTAAAGATCTCAGTGTAGAAAGTTGAGTTAATATCTCATACACTTGGCTAAAAAGTGCAATAATATAAATTGATAGTATTTCATCTTCTAAAATAACATTTTTTTAATAACAAGTTGCAAAAATAAGTTTTTTTTTGTGACAAATTAATCTAATTAATAAGAAGATGGCGAAAATGAAAGTGCTGCTGTGTATCGGGTTCCTGTTGTTAATAAGTAAGATTTTTGTTATAATGATTTATCATTATTGTTTGTAAAGAATTGTGTAATTTAACTGATTTTTGAATTGTACAGACATTGGACTAGGAAAATGTGACGATGGAGAAGGTGACGCACCAAAAGTGACCGATGATTTAGGCTCTAGTCGTGATGGTTCAAGAACAGATGATGAAGTTGTAAAGCGAGAAGAAGAAGCAATTAAAATTGATGGACTTAATGTCGCTCAAATTAAAGAGCTGAGAGAAAAGGCTGAAAAACATCAGTTTCAGGTAAATTATTAATTACAATTACTTTGATTAACTACCAATATTTGTACTAATTTTTGTTTCTTGTGACTTTTTCAGGCTGAAGTAAATCGTATGATGAAACTCATCATCAACTCTCTGTACAAAAATAAGGAAATTTTCCTTCGTGAATTAATTTCAAATGCTTCTGATGCTTTAGACAAACTTCGTTTACTAAGTTTAACAGATAACTCAGTTTTGGATGCTACGAAAGAATTATCTATAAGAATCAAAGCTGATAAAGAAAATCATTTGTTGTCCATCACTGATACTGGAATTGGTATGACGAAAGATGAGCTAGTGAAGAATTTGGGAACTATTGCTAAATCTGGAACATCAGACTTTTTAAATAAAATGCAAGAAGCTGCTGATAGTCAACAGCTTAATGATCTCATTGGACAATTTGGTGTTGGTTTCTATTCTTCATTCTTAGGTAAGCTTTTCAGATCTTAATCAAAATAAAAAGTTTTCTTACTAATTAATTTCTTTCTTCTGTTATATAGTTGCTGACAGTGTTATTGTAACAAGTAAATCAAATGCTGACCAACAACACATTTGGGAATCTGATGCAGCTCAATTTTCTGTTGTTGAAGATCCAAGAGGTGACACTTTAAAAAGAGGAACAACAGTAACACTCAAAATGAAAGATGAGGCAATGAATTATTTGGATGAAAAATCAATTCGTGATCTTGTCACTAAATATTCTCAATTTATCAATTTCCCAATTTATCTTTGGACTGAAAAAACTATTGAAGAAGAAGTGCCTCTTGATGATGATGAAGTAACTAAAGATGAGAAAAAAGAAGATGAAATTGATGATGATGATGATGATGCAAAAGTAGAAGAATCTAAAGATGAAGATAAACCAAAGACTAAAAAAGTTTCTAAAACAGTTTACGATTGGGAGTTAGTAAATGACTCAAAACCAATTTGGACAAGAAAACCTGGCGAAGTTCAAGATGAAGAGTATGATGAATTTTATAAAACTCTAACTAAAGATACACAAAAATCATTGGCTAAATCACATTTTATTGCTGAAGGAGAAGTGACATTTAAAGCTTTATTATTTGTTCCAGCTGTTCAACCATCAGAATCATTTAATAAATATGGAACCAGAACAGACAACATTAAATTATATGTTCGTCGTGTTTTCATTACTGATGATTTCCATGAAATGATGCCTAATTATTTAGCATTTATTCGTGGTGTTGTTGACTCTGATGATTTACCATTGAATGTCTCACGTGAAACTTTACAACAAAATAAACTTATCAAAGTCATTCGTAAGAAATTAATTCGTAAAACTTTGGATATGCTCAAGAAAATGGAAAATGAAGAATATGATAAATTCTGGAAAGAATATTCAACAAATATTAAATTGGGAACTATTGAAGATACATCAAATAAAAGTAGATTGGCTAAACTTCTTCGATTCCAAACTTCAGCATTGCCTTCAAGTGGAACTACAAGTCTTACTGATTATGTTAGTAGAATGAAAGATAAACAAGAAGAAATTTACTATATGGCTGGATCATCACGTGAAGAAGTTGAAAAAAGTCCATTTGTTGAAAGATTATTGAAAAAAGGATTTGAAGTTTTGTATTTAACTGAAGCTGTTGATGAATATTGTATTGGAGCTTTGCCAGAATTTGAAGGAAAGAAATTCCAAAATGTAGCTAAAGAAGGACTTTCTCTTGCTGATGGTAAAGCTAAAGAAAAATTGGAAGAAACTAAACAAGTTTTTGAACCATTGACCAAATGGCTTGGTGAGAATGCTCTCAAGGATCAAGTAAGTTTTTTTTCTATAAGGCTGCTTTGCTTGGTTTTTTATTCTATTTTCTTCTAAGTAGTTATTAGTAGTATTTTTATTGATAATTGATGGTATTCTGGTGATGGTTGGTTTCTTATTGGGGTTTGGTGTTTTTCTTTGGTGATTGGTTTTCTTGTAGATTACTAAAGCAGTCGTCTCAGAAAGATTGCAAAGTTCTCCATGTGCTTTGGTTGCTGGAATGTATTCTTGGACTGGAAATATGGAAAGAATGGCTCTTTCCAATCCACATCAAAAAGCTGATGACGTTACTAAATCGTAAGTCTAATTACTTTTCATTTTTTCTTATTACGCTAGATTTTGAAAGCTGAAGTGAGTGAGAGATTAGACTCCAGTCCTTGTGCCCTTGTCACATCAAGATTTGGCTGGACAGGAAATATGGAAAGAATTATAGTGTCACAAACTCATTCTAAAGCTGGAGATGTTAGCAAAGAGTCAGGCTCAAATTAATTAAATAATTCTATGACTTTTTTGAACTATAATATCAAATCAATATTATTATTATTTGAACTAATTAATTAATTTATCTCATTATTAATTTCAGATACTATCTAAGTCAAAAGAAAACTCTGGAAGTAAATCCACGTCATCCACTCATGAAAGAATTATTACGTCGTGTCAATGATGATCCAGCTGACCCTGTAGCAAAAGAAACAGCAATGATGCTTTTCCGTACTGCTACACTTCGTTCTGGCTATATGCTGAAAGATACTGTTGACTTTGCTGACACTGTGGAGAAAATGATGAGACAAACTTTGGGCGTTCCATTAGATGAAGAGGTAAGAAGAAATAAATTAAATTGTTTACAATGAGCTTTATACTAATTTAATTGATGATGAATAACTCATAGATTGAAGAAGAAGAACCAGAAGTTCCTGAAGAAGAAGACGTCAAAATTCCTGATGAAGATGCTGAGGACGAATCTACAGCCCAAGGTGACTCTGTTGATACAGAAAGAGATGAATTATGAGATGAACTATAAGATCTAGCATCTTAAATAGACTTTTCCAGTTATACCACTCTAATTATATATAAGTTATTCAGCATTTAATTTAGAAGAAAGAATTGTGATGATTATTGTTATTATTGGCACATTAATTACTTTAAGTAGTTTATTTATTATTTGTTGTTCAGGTGTACTTAAGTTTGAAATACTGTCAATATGTCAACAAAACTGTATTAATATGATATGCATGCTATTATGAGTAAGAAGAAGAATGAATGATGATGATTCAGAAGAACAAAAAAATGAAATGCCCAACGATATTATATTAAATTGCAATTACAGGATTTTTAATTGTTGTACTGTAGTGAATTTTCTATCTAAGTTGAGATTATAAATGTATGAATGTAAAAAAGAAAAATATCATTGAAGAAGAATAAATGATGAATGTTGGTACAACACTAATAATAATAATAATCGGCTTATTGGTTTTTTTTATTATTTAAATTATAAAAGTTTTTCTCTTCAAGCATAATAATAATAATAATTAAATATTAAATAACAACATTTTTCAACAACATGATTTGTTATTACCAATCAACATTATCTGTAAATACACTATTATCACTACTATTTAACAAATATCAAGAAGATGAATGATGAGAGTCATCAGTTGGCTCAATTGACATAACATCATCTGTATGCATATCTTCAAGTGAAATTGCAAAATCTGACATTGGAACTGAACCAAAATCAATTTGCTCTACCACCATTCCTTCTTCCTCATCATTATTTTCTTCGTTCCCATTTTCATCGTCATCATCATTATTCACATTTTCTTGTTCTTCTTGCTCCTCTCCATCATCATCATCATCTACTTGACTAATATAAAGCCATCCAGCATCTTTAAGAAAGTGAATAATACGTCGCCATTCTGATGGAGCTAGTAATGTTTGACTTAATAAAGAAGAATTTTCTCTCGTTGTTGAGTTTTCATCAGCAATTGTTAGTAGTTCAACAAATTTTTCTGGATTGAGTAACATTGCCGTCTTAATGCTTAGATATTGTTCTGGAAGTAGTTGAAGACTTGTACATAATTTTTCTTCTTCATTAGTAAGTAATTCTGAATGAGGAATAGAAGACCAATTAGCAGTAAATGGGACGGCCGTAGCCTTTAGTTTTTCTAGTGGTAGCAATAAGTTTAGTTTTAAGTTTTCTTCCTCGTCTACCACGTCCTTTGGGCTCATCTTCTTCTGGTTCTGCTGCTTCTCTATTACTGGTGAAGATTGCTGAGCGAATACATTTAATTCCATGGAGTTTGAGCAATTGTCGCCGTTTGAGGACAGCGGCTGTATGAGATTTTTGACGCGAGAGATGGAATTTTCGTTTCTTTTTTCCTCGTTTTCCTCCTGATGATCCTCCAGTAGAGCTTGGAGATTTGGTTGGTGATGATTTGACTGAGGAAGAACTTTGGTTACGGACACGAGATTTTTTTGTGACAGTGGTAGGAGTGCTGGTAGAAGCTTTTGATGGTCGCCCTCTTTTTGTTGTTGTTGGTTCTGTTGTTGGCAACTGTCCTAAGAGGAATTATTGATGATGAAAAAGTGGGGAGAGAAGACAATAAATAATAATAATTCCCATTATATTATATTTATAGGTTATAAAAGATTAAAAAGGTTGTTGATAATAATGTCAAAATGTAATTACCTCTTTAGTAGGAGATCCTTCATCACTTGTTGGAGACATTGAGCCTTTAAGTCGTCTTTTCATTTGTAAACTAATTTTATGACGCTCGTACTCTGCACATTCTTCAACACGTGTAATACCATTTTTACGATATTTGTACAATTCTTGAAGACGGAATTTCAACTCTTTTTCTTTGATGAGATTACGAATAAAATGATCTTGTTCATTGGCAGTATGAAATTGAGAGTATGATTTGAATTTCTCCAACAAATCTCTGAAAATAAAATCAAAAATAATTAGAAATCTTGATGATGTGATGATAATATATATTCAATAATGATCTTACTTTTCATGAGCCAAAAAGCGTTTTTTAGCTGGAGGAACAGAAGTTGTCTCTGGCTCTTTTCTTTCCTTCTTAAAAAACTTGGAGACAAGTTGATAATCTCGAATAACTCTTTTTCTTCTAAATCTTTCTCTTAATCTTCTCGAGTACATATCAACAAGAGCCAATTTAAGAGCAATATCAATATCTTCATCTTCAGGACAAAATGTAAGTTGAGCCACCAATTTCTCTGCTTCATTATCATACTCTTTTTCATAATCATCACGATGAATCATGTAGCCTAATTGAGAGCATTCATCAGCTGTAATGTCCAACGGTGTCATTTTTTGTGTAAGACTTGGACTTAATGGACCATCATCTTTTATAGTATGATCAATTGGACGTTCCACTTTTTGAGTTTCATCATTACAAAAGCCCCATGTTAATTGACCGACGATCCCACCAACAAATCTGCTAACATATTCACTTTTGGCAGCTGTTTATTAACAAAAATAATAATTAAATTAATGATATATATATATAAATATTAATATTTTAATTTCCATTACCTGTAGCTGATTTAGTTTCAATGTGTTTACTAATATCTTGCCAATTTCCAAATCCATATTGCTCAATTGCATCTAAAAGTCTCACATCTTCTCTTGCAGACCAAAGTTTTCCATCATCTTCTGACGTTGTTGTTGTTGATGATGATTGTTGTTCATTGTTGTCAGCTGCTGGAGTAGTATTAATTTTCAATTGTTTTCCTGGAGGAATGACTGATTTTGTTTCTGTCTTTGGTGGTTGCACAGGATTTTGGTAAATGACTAAAGTTCCAGAATCGAAGAAATGATAACGATGAGTACATTTGTGTTGACCAATTTCAGCACCAAGTCCAAAGCACTAAAAAATAAATTATAATTAGTAAAATTGTAAAAATTAGGTAAATTAATCATAAAACTTACTTCAGCACAAATTCTAAAAGTTGTGGGGCATTCTGCACATTGAATTCCCAAGCCAGGAATTTCTTGTTGACAATAATTGCAAGAAACTCTTGCAAAAACTTCGTCGTAAAACAACATGATGATAATAATTAGTTGCAGCAACTAATTGGTGATGATGTTGACTACTTTTGAGATTAAATTGTTGGATTTTTTTATGTTAATTTTTAATTAACGAGAGAAGAAGAAAAACGGCAATTCATTTTTGCTGTTGTGACTTTTCAGCTTGGATTTCAGCGCTCAAATCTAAAATTGAGCTTATGAGAAAACAACGCTATGTAAATATGAACAAAGAAGACAAAGATGCATATGAAACGAGTAACGAGTCAAAATTTTGATAATTATTTATTATTATATATTTATTTATTTCTCAAATACTCATCACAATTATTTTTAGTACATAATATTAGTTCCCACATAAAATGTTGTTTCTAATCACATTACATTTGTACAGCGACCAGTTTAATATATTAATTAGCACTAATTGCGAATCGTAAATTGACTTAATGTTATAATCACATACTTAATTTAAACAGTTTGAAATCTTATAGACAAATACTGTCTGTGTGATCAACAATACTTTTTTCATATATCTCAAAATTGTGATTACATTATTATTATTAATAAGTTAATTAGTTAATAAGTGTATCTTGTGCCATTTTCTTCTTCTTTCGTCATCATGCAGTGAATTACAAAGTGATGTACACAATTCATAATTAAAAATGTACAAGTTAATAATATTAGAGGTAATGTTTTTCTTTTCTGTAGAAAGGTCAATTGGAATCAATGCACTTTTTGACCCTATATTGTAAGCTTTATTTTTTTATCAAGTCTTATTATTTTAGTGTGCAATTATACGTGAGAGAAACAGTCTAAAAGTTTAATATCTCATTAATACATCTTGCTTGCCATTTTCCATTTATAGGCCAAAAATGCAAAAAAGTTTTTTAACTCTCTTAGGCATAAAGTCCAAATTTATTAGTTCTCACTCTTGCTTTCCTCGCAGTAGGAAATGGATTAAAAACTTTTTTCTTGACAATTTTATTTACATTTCCATTACCACCAGAACTTGTGCCACTTGCTGTACTATTAGCACTAGAATTAGATTTAATTCTTCGTCTTGTCCGACCACTGCCATTACTACTATTACTACTACTTCTTCTTAGAGGCACTGTAGTACGCATTGTTGTTGTTGTTGTTACATTTCCTCCAACTTGTTGTGAACAACTTGCAGACCTTCCTCGATTATTTGTTGGTTGTTGTTGCTCTACAACAGTAAACATTCCACTTAAACTATTCGCTTTAGTTTTAAGCTTATTTTTTGAATTGCCATCATTGCTACTACTGCTATAACTCGTATTGTTATTACTACTTGAACAACTCTTGTTAGCATTGACATTATTTCCATCATGAACTCCAGAATCATGATCTGAACTTTCTTGTTGACAATTTTCTTCTGCCTCTTCTTCATCTGTTGTAGTTTCTTCAGCATCTTCATACTCATCAATATCATCCTCCTCATCATCTTCATCATAAGCTTTAAGTTTAAGTCTCTGGAGAATTGCAATATTTTGTCTAATCACAGCATTGATTTCTTCCGTAGTTTGACATTGACACGGTGATTTAGTGCAAGTAGAACAATTTGTTACTGGTTCAAAATTTATTGAACCAACTTCCTCATCATTGGGTTTGTCTTCAAGATGTAAATCTGTTGGTCTTGGTTTTGACTTGGCTAATTCAGCTTGTCGTGCACGAAGACTTTTTCCTTTTTTCTTTGGCATAGGCAAAGGACTTCTAGGTTGAATTATTCCAGGATTAAAACTTTTCTCATTGTTATAAAGTGAGGGTAGAGTTGAGACTGGACTAATTGGTGAAATGTCAGAGAATCTCCGTGATTTTAAAGATGATGGTGACAATATTGCAGAAGGTGATGGTGAAGAGTCAACCAATGTTGCATTTTCTATAGAGTGATCTGAGAATCTTCTTCCACATGGAGAAAGTGGTGACAGAGTTAATGGGCTTTTTGACAAAAGGTTAGGAAGTGGCACTTGTAATGTTAGAACAAGGCCTTCTGCTGATGATAGAGAATTGTCTGCGCTAACAGTTGCTGCATATTCATTACCATCATTTTTATTAATTGATTCATTCTGTTGCTGTTGTTGTTGATGTTCTTCTTCTGGTGTCAAAGTGTCCAAGTCAAAATTAAAATCATTGTCACTATTATTCATATTTTTTGATGATGGCCACTTGAAGCAAATGTCAGAGTAAATCGAGTCGAGAACATAGGGCATACTCTTATCCATAAATTTTGGACTTGGAGTAGAATTCTCTACATTGTCATTACCACCACCGTCTGTTGTTGTAAAACTCTCCAAGTTTCTAGAATTATTTTCTACAAGAATATCTGGCATAGCTTCCAAGCTTGATAAACTGGAACGTGATGACAATAAATGATTTCTCTTAGGACTAATTGGACTTTTGGGCATTGGGCTTGGTGGTCCTGAACTTAATGACCCACCACGTGATCTAGAACGATGACCACGAGGACTTAGACAAGGACTCAAGCTTAAATTACTTTTTTCACCAGTGTCCAATAAATTGTTATCATCTAAAGGTTCTGATGAAGGTAGGTCTCCAAGTGAAGGTCTTATAGGACTAATGGGACTTGTGAGAGGACTTACAGCAAAAGGAATCATTAGATTTTTTCTTGGCTCAATCACAGTATTACAAGTTGAGAGAATATGAACATTTTGAAATTGTAATTCACAGATTCGTTTACTTAGATTTTCATAGAAGCTATCGCTTTTAGCTAAACGTGACATTTCTTCTAGAAAATGTTGGGAATCATTTGTATCAATACATTTTGTATTTGAAGAGTCACTGAGACTTAAATCTAACTCATTGAGCTCATCATTGTTGTCACCATTTTCTACATTAGTTGTTGGAATTGGTGTTGTAGAGTTGTCTCTTGTCAAAATCTCACCATTTGTTACTATTTGCTCTGTAGAAGTGTTAGCTGAAGTTGCAACTATTATGCTATCATCTAATGATGGCATTGGAGACTTTGAGCGTAGCATTGGCAGTGGTGATCTTGGTGGTAAATTGAGATCTAAATTGGAACGTGATGAACCAATTGTCACATTTGTTGAATTATTTCCTCCTCCTTCTTCTTCAGGAATATCTGTAATACTATTAGTTTTTGATGGCCTACTATGTCGCTCTTCAGTTGAGCGTGAATTCTCTTTATCTTTCCTACTCAATTTCTTCCTCTCACGTTTAGCTTCTTTATCAATAACCAACAATTTCTTTGGTGACTTTTTCCATTTAGAATCTGAGTCAGTCCAAACGTCTTCTTCCGATTCGCTCCCTTCACCTGCGCTGCTACTTGAGTCACAAAGTGATGTTGATGATGAACTACTTGTTGTATGACTTGAAGCGGACGCCGTTCGTCTTCGACGAAAATTTTTCATTTTAGCTTTCTGTGCTTTATCCCATTTCATAGTAACTTGTGAAGCTTGTGCAACAGTGGCTTTTTTCTTTTGTGGATGTCCATTTGCTGTTGAAGATGTATTTGCAGTTGTTGTCGTTGTTTTAGCTCGATGAGCCAATTGTTGAGTATGATGTGACACAGTAACAGTATTGAGTCTATTGATATTATTATTGGTTGATGAGACAGAAGAGTTGTTATTATTATTAGTTGATGATCTTCTCCCTTTAGTTTTTGTAGTGACAACAGAAGTTTTACGAGTGTTTGGAACAAAAAGTGAAGCTGAGCGCTGAGTGCGCACAACTCCAGTTGAAGCTTCAGAGAATCCACGAAGAATAATACTAGTGGCTCGTTGACGATGACGTATTGCATCATAATGTCGTTTCAGGTTGTCCAACTCGCGTTTAGCTAAGAAGAAAGATTTATGTGGTGTATCTTGAGATATTAGTGCACGATGTTTTGCACGTAGATCACTGAGTCCTGGTAATGGAAATGGGCCCACGCTTACGATGCACTGTAATAAGAAAAAGAAAAGTTGTTAGAAATGACATTAAAATGAGATGAGACGTGAAATAGGAAAATATGTGATGTCATAAAAATGAGTTTTCTGCTCTCTATTTTGTATTCTGAAATGAGATTTTTCCTGTTCTCTGATGTATATATAGTCATCTAATAGAAATTCTACCTTATGTCTATTCACAATGGTCTACTAGTTTTCCCATTTGGAATAGAACAGAAAAGGAAATAAACTATACTATATGACTTTTCTATCTGATTGCCCCAAAATGAAAGAGACTTTCTACTTCAGTAATTAAAGGACGAGCTTATCTCATTTCTACTCCACTTGTCAAACTGAATGACAGACTTATTTTTCTTTTTGGCATGATGAGTAAACAAATGTATCAATTAGGAAAGCTGTGTATGAGTTGCTAGTTAGCTTATGTGGTCATTATTATTAAAGGCTTATAGAGTGGACAAGGTAATTAAGTTAGAGAATGTTGAATGAACTTACTTTGACTAGACAATTAG
This sequence comes from Oncopodura yosiiana, assembly GCA_009869805.1. NCBI lineage: Eukaryota > Metazoa > Arthropoda > Collembola > Entomobryomorpha > Oncopoduridae > Oncopodura > Oncopodura yosiiana. The sequence continues at coordinate 13,938 of VCNE01001292.1, forward strand.
GTTCCATGAGACCAAACTCGAGCATTTCACGAGTGACGACGCCCATCACTGAGTAAAACTCATCAGCACTTGCCACGCCTAAAATTCTCCTGTAAAAAAAATATCATCAAATGTTTTTAGTAGAGTGCTAATCTTTTATATATGTGGAAACTAATCAAAACTTTCACTTCAGTCGTGTGGGTTCATCTCTCTTTCTAATACACTTTGACATTTCCTATATAGCTTTTATCTTTTTTTCCTGTAAAGCCATTGAATGAAAAATTCGTTCAGTGAACTCGTGAAAAAATGTCCTTATACTGACAAGCCAAGGTTGTTGTTTCATATAGATGATGAATAAGAGTCTAATCCTAATTTGAATTTATGACTTGAAATGGAATGAATGTGTGAGAGAGAAAGAGAAAAGTTATTGGAGGAAAAAATTTGCATTTCAATATAAAAAAAATTCTGTCACTCGTACATTTGTATGTAGATCATCTCTAGAGTTTTATACATATGTGTTGCATATATTAAATTACTACCATAAAACATTTTTCATTAGACTCAGACTTTCATCAGTTGAGTTGCTAGCAATTTAATTTACGTAGTTGTGGCCAACTTTAGTACTTATGAAAATGTCATAAGTTTCTCATTGAACCAACTTTGAGTCCTTGAAAACTCTCTATACTACTATTCTCTTCCACAAGGTATTCAATCTTGTCATCTTGAACTAAATTGAAATTGAGCTTTCACTCACTTGAATCTCATTAGTCTACTATACTATAATACTATCAACACTTATAATAAAGTATTTATATTTCTGTCTCTGACATTTGAACTATGGAAAGTAGTAATGTAAAATATGTTGAGTATAATATTTACTATAATGAAATAAGCTTACGTTTCAATACAAGCCCAGAGGACAAGAGCAGCTCGTAACAAAACTTCGGAACCTTCCAGCAAAACCAAATCCCATATCTGTCACAAAAAGAGAGAAATAATAAGGCAACTCAAATATTGAATTTTATGTCAAATATTATCAACATAGCCTAATGCTATTCATAGGTAATTGAATGTTGTTAGGAATATGAAATAGGATTGACGACTTTGATCTTGACTTGACATCTGTGGAGAAATTGAAAGGATGAATAACAATCAGTTTCACTCTCGAACCAATTTAATATATATACATTTTTATTAGGTACTATTATATCGTTACAATTTATTTATAGCTATTACTTTTCTTTTCTTGTTTCTTAAACCTTTCAAATTGAATGGTAAAAGCTATTTTATAAGATTTAGAGCAATACAAATGTAAAACTACTGCGTACTTTTTCTTCTACTACAAGACCTTCAATTGTATATACTGTATAAAAAATAGACGCCAATTGCATTAGAATACAAACAATTTCTTGGCATTGAGACGAGATTTTGAGCAAAAAATAGAAAACTAGAGCAAAAAACGTATCTCTACTCTTTCAAAGTGAAAGCGCATTGCGAAGTGCACTACCATTTCTTCTTATGGCTTAAGGAATGAAAGTGATACAAATAGAGATTTATATTTTTTTACAATGTTGTCAACTTACCCTTAGAACATTAGTAGTGGGCAAGCAATGAATAAACAAGGTGAGGAACCAATGCATTGTAAAAACATCAGTGAGTGGTGGATTGTCATCACCACATTGAAGTTGAGCTAGATGAGCATGCAATGTAGGTTTTCGTAACTTGAGAATTTCACGAAAGACTGCCATGTCCACTGCTAAACCACGGAGCCCTTGACTAAAGTAACCTGTAGTAAAGATTAAAGACAAACATCAACAATGTTTTTCCTTTTAACTTTTACGATCCAAAGCTCTTTCATGTTTATGCGACGACACGTACAACTTATAATCTTATGTAGACTCTCTACACAGCCAGCCAAGTGTAGAGAAATTTTATACAACTGAATCGACTTTATGGAACGTGGGCTTGTATCGATCGACACGATGGAAATGTCGAGTAGTAGTCTACTAACATCCTTTTTTCTTTTGCCTATGTTTCTATTTACTACGTGTGTATTTTTCTTTCGTATTATGTACTTCAGAGAGAGAGAGAGAGAGAAAGTAGGTAGTTTTCTCTCTATTTTAGTGCCTAAGCTACATAGTGACTGACTTCCTTTCACTGTAGATTTACTACTACGTTCTTTACTAATGTATAAATACTACGATGGAGGAATTCTCATATCATAAATATATTAGAGTACTCAACTCAGGCTTGGTTAGTTTTCAATTTAGAAGCTTTCATAATATTCATTCTAAGCTAAAGTGAAAGTTGGATCCACTTTTTTCTTCTTAGTAAGTCGTTCCTAAAAATCTAAGTAGTTCTTGTAGATCCAAAGATTAGATTATAATGTAAAAAGGATATATATAGAGACAGATGGAGAGAAGTCCAGGAGAGAGTTTTATTGGTCTATTATTACCACTTGGAAAATAATAACACTAATGTAATATGAAAAGTAATTTGCTTAGGTAATAAATAATTCCCTTAGTTTGCTATTTTTCCTCAATAAATCCTATACCTAATGTTCTATGTATTAGCACGTATTATTGCTATATATATACTCATCATTTGGTTTATAGGAATAGAATCTATATAGAACATATATATCGTGATGTAATTTTGGTTGTGTAGAGTTCATTCACTCTTCACACGCAAACTTTTTTACAAAATATGGAAATATTGTTTTAGAAATACCTTGAGGCAGAACTCCTTCTATAAGGAAAATGAGAACTTTGAGCGTTAGAGTTTCGTCTCCACTTGTCATTTGAAGAAGCATTGCTCCAATCCTGTCAACAATATATAATTATAGCATTTTATGCTAAAAGATATGTTAATTAAACTTACATATTAAAGCCTTGGCAGTAGCCAACGGAAGGATTCCATCGTGCATAAGAAACCAAAACTCTTTTGAGAACGACTTGTTTTGCATTGCTGAATCCTGTGCAACCCGTTCGATGCAAATCCTGTGTTGTCAACAAAAAAAAATAATAAGTTCCGCATTCCATCTGCTCTCTAATAACGATCATCATCATCATAAGACTATACTTTAAAAAGATGAGCTATCATATTACATAATAATCCTTGTCATGTTGTGTAGCTCATTATGTCATTGCAGTATTATCTTTCTAGTACTATGTACACAGCTGCTGAGTTGCTCTTACCTAACCACTGATTATAATTTTGACTACAACAACTCCTATGAGAGTTTTGTTGGCAGCTTACTACAACATTGAGTTATCTAACGACGATGACAAGATGAGACATTAGAATATATAATCCTCTTTTTTCAGCTCACTACTTTCCTTTAGTTTTCTAACGATCAATTTGCCCTTGACTCAGTTTTAAAAAAATACTCAAAGTACTTTAGTGGCATTTGGAAATCTATGCAAAGGTGAAAGTGACACATTAGCGGATATTGCTTTCTCTCTACTTTCTCTTAATAGTTTCCTCTAAAGTATTTCTAATGGAGTGAGAGAGCGAAGGAACTTGTGGAAAAAATCATTTTAGCTCTCTCTCTCTCTCTCAACTTTGGTAATTCAATTTGGATTTATTCAAGGTTTTCTTTTATAGAATTAAAAGACTTGTGCTAATGCACTTTTTTCAATGTGGACAAATGCTTATATAGAATGTTTTCTTGGTTTGTTGTGTAATGTAATAATAGCAAAGGTTAGTGAGGTGCGACTATAAGAAATAGAAATTCTGCTATTCTTTTTTTCCATTAACGTGAGAATCTTAAAGTGACATGGTCCACTTGTTTTCTTTTTTCTATTCAATTCCCTTTTGGGCACGAAGAAGAAAAATACACACAAGGAAAGGAGAAGAATAGAAGAGAGGAAACCAAAAGAGAAGATTAAAAGGGCTCAACTCTTTCTCCAGTTTCAATAGGAAAATGTGTAATGTTAAACCCTCTTAAAAAACCTATAGGTGACATATATGTATCATGTAGGCAGGAAAACGTCGTAGAAGAAAAAGATGATTTCTTTCCTTGGAAAAATTCCAGCTTATTACCTCAGGCTTGGAAAAAAATCACAGATAGTACATAGTTTCAATTTCAATTATTATTTTGTCTTATATAGAAAAGAACTACGTATAGCACAACTTTTCATTTTTCTTCTATTGAGAAAAATTTCATATTTGTCAATTTTTCTTTATATGTTTTGACAAACCTTATCAATTTGATCAGAAATTTCTTCATCTCGATTACTGACTACACGACATTTGGCCACAACTCTTCTCCAGTCAAGTCTTCTATCTTGCAAATATCGATCGGACAAGTTTTCCCACAGCTGTAAAAAGAGAAGAGAAAAAATATTATTACTATCATCTGTCATGATTACTTTCTGATGCACAACTAATGAGCTCCATAGACCCAAAAACGTGACACTTTTTCATATATGAGACAAAATGCACGTTTCACATTTGGGAAGTTGCATCTCTTGGGCTTATGACTCGTTATAGGTTTTTACGATCTAAAGCTTTAGCTTAATCTTACGTAAGGTTTTCCTTAGTGAGTGAGTCTCATATCTGTGTCATCATGTCATCATCTCAAATGTTTTCTGTAAATGCTCTCTTTTTCTTAACATGACAATCATTTGTTTTTATCATCATCAAGATAGTCATAGAAAAAAATATGTGTTGACTTTTAGATCATAAAAAGAATGAGTAAATTGCACAATGCTTTACACCTAATTGCAACTCGTAAGAAAATGGCTAAGAGAGTTGACGACATTCCCATATGAAAAAAACTAAGTAGTTTGTTGTTGGTAGTCATATCGTAAGGCGAAACATAACAATAAATAATAAGTTGTCAGTTAGTAGGTTCATAAAAGATAATTGGAGTTGTGGAAAAGTACAACGGGAAAGTAGTTTGCACTTAAATGAACTACTTTTATGCTATCTAGAGCTATCATTAAGCTTTACAGAGAGAAAGAGAGCTAATTTAACTACTACAACATATTTGTACTATACGTGAGGATTTGTTGAGTTGATGTCATCGTCCTAAAAAGTAATTAAAGCAAACAACTAATTACTACATATGTTACAAATTACTAATATAAAAAGTGTCAAGCTGTCAACAGTGAATTAGAAAGATTTACGTTTAAAAGTAGGAGTCTATAGACTTACATTATCAAATCAATAAGTTGTCAAGAGCTAGAGTCTTGTGAATATGAATAATGGTTTCTTTAATCTCTTGAGCATTAGTAGATGAATTCTAAGCTTATATAGTTTCTCATTGAAAGTCAAACTTTTTTAAGACGAAGTTGATTGACTAAAATGGTGGTGAGTTTTTTATCCATATAAAAGGGAAAAGCATAAAATAAAAACTTTGTGCCCAACTCAAAAGAAGTTATTATATTTGTCCTCTTGTTTTTTATGTGGGCTTATTATAGAGACTTAGCTTCAATTTTCACCACAACTTTTTTCTACATTTCTACCACCTTCGTATTACAAGTCTATATAAGCTTAGGTGAAAAACGTTCTCCAAAAAAACTTCTCATGTTATTTTATACTACTCTATATAATAAATCCTTAAAAAAACTCGAAAGTTTCTGCTTTCTCTCTCTCTTCTACCTGAAAGAGTTGTATTCAATTTCAGAGTTGAGGTCATTCACATGTTAGATGATACGGGAAATGTTCTCTCCTCTTATTCGTTCTCAATGATATTCCAGAGGACAACTTTTCTTGGGCTAAAATTAAATTATTGGTCCATTCACTTCGTCTTGCTCATTTGGAATGAGAGTTGACTAGTATAAAATTTGACGGAGAAAACCTGTGAACTGAATAGAGTCAAAGAGAAAGTAGTAATTGACTCTGGCATCCTTTACTAGAAGTAACTCTATAGTCTACCTGAAGAGAAAAAGCTTTCACGGAACTTTCTCTGAAACAATGTCTCATCTTGTTAGTTCAAAAATAAAACAATCGTACTCAAGCAACTATCATACGTAGAATATTACGACAGCCAACCTTGTGAGAAAACAGACTCAAAGTATTTTTCTTTGAAGAGAACTAATAATGACGAGTAATTAATTAGTTTTTGATGATGTGTAAACCACACCACGTCACGTGTGTTAGTCTATAAATATAATTTCAATTTATTTACTCCTTTTGATGAGATGTGATAAATTCTTGAGAAAAGAGAGAAAGAGAGCTGTTGAAAAAAGAAATGTCAGAGTTCAGGGCAAAGATGATGAAGTATTTTGAGATTCATATATGTACACATATATGGCCTAGATATATACATAAAATGAAATGATGAGAAACTCAACAGCTTGTCAAAAAAGTGTTGGCAAGGAATGTCAATAGAGTTGTAAAAGTACCAGATGAGAGACAAGTGTAATATTAGTAGGAAAAATGAAGATCAAAAGACAAACAAGCGGCCAAGTGTTCAACAACAACTCTCATGCTTGTCAGATCGGTTAAAGAGTTATGCAAATAGATATTGAGCGAACAACTTGTTTTTTCTACAGAAGGTCGAATTACAGTGCAATCTGTTTATAAACATAATCTGTCTATATTAACTTCCCATGTAGACTTTGTTTTTGATATAACAATTTTGCCTATAGCAATAAATTGTCTATACCGATAATTGATGTGGAAAATCTTTATCGTCTTTCTCTCACTCTGTATATAATGAGAGAAATTGACAGAATCATTATAGAGAGCTCGCACTGTAGTTATATTAGGATTTCATTGAGACAGTCTGACCCAATGTAGATTTTTTTATCTTTCTCCAGAATTTTTCCACTAGACTCACTCGACATGCGTCTCTTATATCCTTTCCTCTTATGAATAATGCAAAGTTCCAATAATAGTTTTACATACAAGAGAATAAATATTTAGAAAGAAAGAAGTCTATAAAGTGATCATTACTTTACCCTGTTGACATTCTGAACATCATGAGCAAACGACAAAGTCGTAGTATATGCAAAATGTCCTACTGAATAATAAGATCATTTTCTATGAATGTGTTTTATACAAATGACAAAATGTGTAAGTAGGAAACGAGTTCTAAGAAACTAGCATAAAAATTTCTACTTTATATATTTCTCTCTCTTTACTCTCTCCTCTATCTCTACATTGAACATAGAAAGTTTACAAGAGTAAATATGTTATGCTAAAAAGGAAGTAGTGTAGAAATAGGTCACGTTGGATTTAACCTTTTCTCTTAAGGAACTCTCGTGTGCTTCCTTCTCTCTTCCTACTCAAGATTATATACTCTTCCTTATTATTAGTTTCTACATCTTATATCCTTCCTTAATAATGTAAAATAAAATCTAAACTCAGAATTCACAAGAAAGATGATATTTCACTCAATACACCATTATATTTTGAGTTTAGATAAATTTCTGGGGAAGAAGAAGCTATAAATGTTAAAAGTTAAGCTTGGATAAGCAGCTCCTAGCTTTTAGCCAAGTTAAAGAACCGGAAAAGTGAATAACTCTACCTACGATTGTAATGCATACATTACATTCTAAGTATTTTATATTAACCTTTTTATATGTACTTTTCTCTCTAGTTTTTTTGTCACCATTGTCATTTCTAGCCCTAGGGTCATCATCATCCCACACTATAAAACACTCTAATGAACTCAGAAAAGAAACTATACAAAAATTCTTTCCCTTTACATTTGACTGTGAGGAAAGTATGTAGGTTCATTACGCTTGACTTTATCGAGCGGAGCAAATGATAGCCAATAGAAATTCCGGATGATAATTAGCATAACTTGGGCTGACCGCAGCTTTATAGAATTCCTAATTTTAGAACATCAAAAGTTGCTATATATATGTGTACCTTATTCCTTACATTCTAAATGATTGATCAATTTACAAACTAGGGCAAGAATTGTATACTACAAGTTTTGCATAAAGTTGTAGAAGTTTCTCTCAAGTTTTTCTATCACTAAAGTAATCAGATGATGTAATAAAGGCAGCATGTGTATATTAAAAGTACTTCAAGGTAATTTTATACTTTTCCCATTACTCTTCTGAAGCGACACTTTTCTTCTTAGTACATATCATCATTACTTTATAATACTCACTCAATTCTAAAGTGCAAAGTTCATTCTGGTTTTACATTAGACATTATATAAAATATTAAAACCACACTTTGCCTAGTAACTTTTGTAATTGTAGAACTAAATGTCACTTCATAAGTTCATAAGCAGCTTTGATGATTTCAAAAGTGTATGGAGGTGGAAGAATAGAATTTCATAAGCCATATGTCAATTTATTAAGGGTACTTTGCATTTTGCTCATTATTAAAAGTGTCGCGTGTCAGGTGCTTGACACCATTTTATACTCTTACCCTTAGTCTGAACTCTGAAGGAAGTCCACCAGGAAGTCTGGCAACCATTCGCATAGCATCTCTCCATTGAGTAAAGCCAGTATCATTGGAACTACTGACTCGTCTCTCAGTCAAATTGTTGAGCAGTGCTTGAAACTCTGTAGGCGTCAAGTGTATCAGGGCACACAGGTATATTAATTAAAAAAATAAAATAAAATGCTTAAATTAGATTTAAGGTGTAACTATAATATCTCATATCTCTCAGCATGAGTTGAGAAATGTACTATTTTTAATGAGAACATTATGAAACTTACGCCCANCAAAGAATTGATGAGTTCAGTCATCCTTTAGCTGTTTCTCTATAGTCTTTTGGGTTTGTTTGTAGAAATTTTCTGTGGCTTGGCACAGGTAGTTTACTACATTGTAGCTATTGTTGGTAGAATAGAAGAGAATGGATAATAATGGTATAGGAAAACTTGAGTTCACATGATGCAGCAATTTCTCTTTTGCTCCAATTTTAGACAGCACTTTGTATATACATATATACCATTACTCAAAATAGTACTATATATGTATAATCTATAATGTTGACAATACTTATAGTCTTTACAATTTTACTTGGTTCACTAATAATCAAACTCAACTCTTCTTCTGGATTCTCAACTTTGACATTATTATCTTAGGCTCACGTGCTTCTATATAGCTTCCAAAAACCTACACAATGCAAATAATACATACAACGTGAGCAACTTAGACTCTAATGGTTTAGAGAGAGAAACGATTGTGCAAACAATCTGAAAATTGATACCTGTATAGCAGATGTGAGTTAGCAAATGATTTAAGGCATTGACAATGTCACTGGAGAAGAATTGAGGTCAGCTCTTTAGATTAGTATTTAGAGTTATAATTTCACCTTGGAACTACACAAACATTATAGCTATATTTACTCAAACTTGGCAAAAATGCACTTGACACTCTCCAGTTTTATACTTTATAATGACTCAATGCTAAACTAAACCACAAGAGGTTTTTTATAGTTACGTTTACTTCTGTGTGGCTCAACATTTACTCCAGTATAGGATTACAGTATAATATACTTAGTCGTTTACAAATAGAAAAAACAACACGTCGCAATTTTATTATTATATATGGCAGCAGATTAAGAGTAAAGGACCTCAACAGCTGCAACTTCTTTTACTATATATATTTTTTTCGTCACTGGACAAGAAGAAAATGGAACTGTAACCTAATCCTACTAATGTTATTGAGCAGTAGAATAAAATTGTGTATGCTAAGTAAGTTCTTTCAGAGTACACGTTGCGTGTTCCTATTCTGTTGCAACACAATACTGCTCAATATATATATTGTGATGGCAAGAATAATATTAGTAGTGCTATAGCTTCCACGTTTGAAAAGCAACTGAGAGAGCTGGCTGGAAATTCTATGGAGGAAGTATACTGGAGAACTATAATGCTGGAGAATTGCCATATGGAAGGAAACTCGGGTCGAGTCGGCTTTTCTCTCTCTCTCTTACTCTTTTTTTATAGAGCCGCATAGAAGAAGGAGAAGACGGAAGGAGAAATTGATGACTGGAGAAAAAGCTCAGTGACTTGCTAGTATGTTACTTTAGTTGACTATATAGATTATAATGTCATGTTATTTGGAAAGATAGCTACCTTTTTTGGTCCTCTCTTTTTTGGACTATGAGTTTATTCCACTTTTGCCCTTTGAAAAGAAAATGTGACTTAAGAAGGCTTTAGGCCTCAGGCTAAATTCCCAAGCTTTGAAATAAGATGATGACTGGAAATTTCATTTTGTTGTAGGAAGCTTAAGAATGTTAAGAATGTAATATAAACTTTGAGATTTTGGTTACACAAACACAGTCTAATCTACTCTTACGTTACACAGAGCATCAATAAAAGAGAAATTGAGTCATGTATACCAGGTATCATCTTTTTCAAAAGACTATGAGACTTTACTTTATATATGTAAGACAATCGTCTCGTATTATATAATAGAATAAATGTGTATAGAAGAGACAAATCTAAATCCTTTGAAATTGCCTTAGAGCTCTACGTAGACTGCAACACAATGTAATAATATGCAATTCAAGAGAAAAAGGATAATGGCACTTGATTATGCAATAGCCATCTGCATCCTCAATGCTAATGCCATTCTTCTGGACCATAACTATCTCTTGTATGTTTTGTAAAGGTATCATCTTTTTCAAAAGACTATGAGACTTTACTTTATATATGTAAGACAATCGTCTCGTATTATATAATAGAATAAATGTGTATAGAAGAGACAAATCTAAATCCTTTTAAATTGCCCAAGAGCTCTACATAGACTGCAACACAATGTAATAATATGCAATTCAAGAGAAAAAGATAATGGCACTTGATTATGCAATAGCCATCTGCATCCTCAATGCTAATGCCATTCTTCTGGACCATAACTATCTCTTGTATGTTTTGTATTTTCTCTCTCAAGAGTGACGTCACTTTCTCGATCGATGCAATCAATAGTTGGTCCTCATGCTAAAATCCTCCTACGACTCTTGAACTAAACCACTGATATGCACAAAGAGTGACGTCACTTTCTCGATCGATGCAATCAATAGTTGGTCCTCATGCTAAAATCCTCCTACGACTCTTGAACCACCAATGCACTTTTTATATTTGTCACCCATGAGAAGAAATGTCAACTTAGAGATAATAGAGACGGAAGTTAGAGACCAAGTTGAAAACTTTATTATTGTCTTTTAGCCCGAAAACTTCTTTTTATATGCAATGCATGTCATTGCAAAAGTTTTTGGGTGACATTTGTCTTGAGTACTAAACTACAACCGTAAGACTTGTAACAAGAGCCTTAGAATCTCTTAGACTTTTGTAAGAAATTAAAACTGGGCTAATACTACTACAATGTTTATGGTATATACACGCGCCGTATGTAAGAGCATTTGCTGATTGGAATGCAATCAACGTAATGTTCTTTTCACATTCATGTCAAAGCCAAGCCAACAGTTTATAAAAAAATGTGGCATATAGCTAAGAATGTAGGCCAGAGATGATAGTGATACCTTACCCGCATATGGTGAGAAATGTGGATGAGTTGAATTAATGAGAGAGTGTGAATATGCAATGCATGTCATTGCAAAAGTTTTTGGGTGACATTTGTCTTGAGTACTAAACTACAACCGTAAGACTTGTAACAAGAGCCTTAGAATCTCTTAGACTTTTGTATGAAATTAAAACTGGGCTAATACTACAATGTTTATGGTATATACACGCGACGTATGTAAGAGCATTTGCTGATTGGAATGCAATCAACGTAATGTTCTTTTCACATTCATGTCAAAGCCAAGCCACCAAGTTTATAAAAAAATGTGGCATATAGCTAAGAATGTAGGCCAGAGATGATAGTGATACCTTACCCGCATATGGTGAGAAATGTGGATGAGTTGAATTAATGAGAGAGTGTGAGAGAAGCAAGATTAGAGAGAGAAAGAAGAAATAAGCCGACAGCACTACCAGTACATATAAATGCAAAATTCTAAGAAGAAGAGAGAAAAAGTAAATAAGGTGACATTGCAAGGCCAAACCACCAAAGAAGAAAAAATACTGAAATTGGTACTACACACTTGAGATTCATTTGAATGGCAAAGCGAAATAAAAAGACAAACAAGAATTTGATTTAGAATCATGTCAGTTTTTTGTAAAGAATGTTCTCTCAAGTGTATTTACTTTGGGTATGCAATGTAATTTTCTTTTGCTATATTGATATATTGTTTAGACATGGTTGCAAGTCTCTGAAGACGTTTTCATCAAAGTTAAACTTGGCCTAGGATCCAATATGTTGTTTCATATTATGAGTTAGAGCAATGATAAATTTCACGTACACAAAGTCTCATAGGACGAAAATTGAACCTTATAGCAATTGTAGTGCTCGTACTTTATGACCTTTTTATTACATGTTTTCAATTAAGAAAAGATGATTTGTTTTCTCCTGTCCTACATTTGATTTGATTGCATGTTGTTCTCCTATCTACTAAGAAAAAGTTTTTAGTTGTATTTTTATTTGAGAGAGTAAATGAAGTGAGATTAATCCTTCACTCTACACTAATTATTTCTTATATTAAAAGTTTAAATGGTTGCGTGCAATGTAAACACAAAAAAGTTTTTGCTTAGTAGCAGACGACTCTATTAATATCATGTCAAATTGATTCTGATGTAATAATTAGGAAAAGTTTTCCACTTATGAAGTTTCAATTTTCTTGTATGAGTTATATGTGACCATATGGAGAGTAAATAGCAGCGTCTCAGAATTTCCAAGAGGTATATACTTATGAGATGTTATGATATTAAAACTATGTATGATTCTTTAATATTATGTAAGCAGGAAAGACGAAGTAAGTTTGCTCAGCTCGTGTGGGCGTACTTATTCTACAGCGAGAAAAGACATATACTAATTTAATTGGATTTTTCAAAGGTGTACATAAAAATGATGGACGACAAAAGTTGTCATGTGCAGCACAGTTGATAGTGTGGAGAAAGTGACAAATGAAACTTGTTTCTCTGAATTTTTTACCTCAAAGGCATATAAATGAAGTTTGAGAAATCACAACAGGTATATAGCTAAGAAAGTGAGAGAAAAGAATGCACTTTACGTAATCCCTTAGATAAAAGATTTAGAATTATGTAAAGTATGTAACGTACACATTGTACAAAAGTAAGCAACCTTTTACCTTTTCATCTTCTTGCCCAAAAGAAAATCTCTTGTGTTTTCTCATTTCAAGGACAATGTTGTCTACCTTTCTTTTTTACTTTCTCTCTTGAGCTTCATGATGTGAGAAGAGTTTCATCTGCTACTAGACTACTGCAATGCAAGCACTTAACTTTTACTTACTTTCCTCATTGAATTTTTACTTTTCTCCCTGCAGCTTTCACTACTCACTTTCTCTCTCTCTCTCAAGCTTTCACATATAACATTCCATTTACATTTCAATTATGTAAACTACACTCCAAAAGTCCAGAAGATAAATATTTTACACTAGTACAAAGATTTCACTGGCCTTCAAATTCAATTCACAGAGAAAGTTACATTTCGATAAAATGAAAGTGTATGCAGCTGCTTGTGAATAATAATATTATGATTTGTTTTTATTTATTATTCTATGGTCATTACATATGTGTTGTAGAGTACATCAGAAGAAAAAATCAATTTGGGAAAAGTGAGACTGGACAAAATTAATGTTTCATAGAATACATGTAGAGAATATGAATATTATTTATTTATTTCTGGATCATGATGCTGCTCTCCTGTACGAGGACTCATTGTTCTAATCTCTTGTTTCACTTGAGACAACTTGTCACGAATTGTTTGCAATTGGTCCTTAGCTTGTTTCCGAATCTAAAAATGACAAGAAATTATTACAACTGGATCACTATTATACTTAAGAGCAACAACTATATACTTACTTGAGATGGAACAACAGAGAGAATATGATGTCCACTTTCAGAAGGAGATGCAATGACACTATGTTCTTCGACAGGCTCTGCTGCTATTTTCACTTTACGAACAATATGAGATTGAGCTGCTGTCACATGGATATCTAAACCCATTACGCTCACCTCGGACTCAACCTAATTAAAATATAACAAATTGACACACATGTTGTGTTGTTGAAATTGTATATAAGAAAGTCTTACTGGAATAGATGCTCTACGAATAAAAGAGTCTTTCTTAACCACTATAGCTTCTTCTTCTTCTTCCTTTTCTACAAATAGTACTGGATTAGCAATTAACAGTTGAAGCTCTTTATTGTTGTCATTTGTGCCAAATTGTTTGTGCAAAGTGGAGTTGTTCATGATGGCGACGACTAATGTCAACTTTTGTTAAATCAGGAACAACAATACTGAGAACAACTAAGGTTTTAATTCGAAGACAAA